>JAUZND010058054.1:0-18551 GCA_034780555.1 Coelogynopora nodosa
ATTAAAACATTTTGCAACGGTACTACTTAGATTTAAGATATATTTAATTTGACATTAAAACATTCGCATGATTGATCTGTAAGATATATTCAAAAATGCAGGTCAATACATAAAATACACTATTAATCAATGGTAAATGTAAACTTTTATAAAAATATTGAGTACAAAACTATATAATATTTGCTAATAGTATTTTTTTATTTCAAAACGTGTAGTATGGTAAATATATTGCGTTGAATTCAAATAAGCCGTTCTTGTAAAAAGTACTTTAAAAGTAAAAAAGTAACTTTAATTTTGGATAAATTCTAAAAGTAGGTTATTTAGAATATTTTAATAAGTATTGATAACTTTATTGTTTAATATATAATGTATTTCTTTCGGCAAAATACATAGATATGAATCAAAATATTACGGTCAAACAGTTTACAATCTCCTTTCCATGGCTATAATCCTTTTATTTGAGGAAGGCATAAATATGTATACAAAAAATGCATAATGAATATGATAGGATGCATATATGATTAATATATAAGTCAAAAATAAAAAAATGCATTATTATGAGATTAAAATGTATAATTATTTGTATTTAACATAACAATTTTTATAATAAAGATTATTATCAATAATAATGTGCATACTTTGTAAATGTATTTGCGAATATATTTATTATATTAATATGTGACCAAACCATGGCTCTCGGCCTTTATTTGTGGAAAGTACAACATTTACAATAATAAAAGTAAATAATAAAAATAATGCATATAATATAAAATCGGATGAGCACGGACCCACGGGGAGATAACTGCAAACAGCAGCGGTTGACAATCAGACCTGATTTCACCTCCCGGCCGGGCCCAAATAATAGCGAACACCAAAGCTAAAAGTTCAGCATAGTACTGGAAAAGATTAACATGTAAAATGAGACGGGGTGTCCTACCCCGGAGCACTGCAACCTGTGTTGGTGTGGCGTCTACATGCCACATCCCCCTCGCTGGACCTTTCCAGCCACAAGGGGGGCACCAAGACATAGAGATAGGTACAGGCTGTATGAGAAATTGCAAATTTCTACAAGAACTAGCGAAACGCGGACCGCGCATACAATAAACAAAATAAGAAAGAAACCCATCTACCCTCTGCTGCAGCTTCCTTGGCAAGGCAGAGGGCAGGTGGGGGTAACGATGATAATATGCGAGAATGTAAAGGAGTAAGTGTAATGGTTTGTGCAATAGTATTGTAAACAAGGCCACAATAGATAAATACAGAACGAGGATTTACTATAATTAATAGACCAAGAGTACAAAGTTAAAAGAGTAATAGCACGATCACGTAAAGCATAAATAATCGGAGCTTTAGCAAGTAGCAAAAAATCCTCCATATGACACCACACGAATGCACTAGGAAATTCAACACAGAGCTGACGCACAAAAGGATAAAGGCATTTAGTGAGAATATATGGACTAAGGGGTGCCCCATGGGCAAACGATTATAAGCATTATAGTATCTACGTTGGTGCATACTTTGTAAATGTTTATTATGTTAATATGTGACCGAACGAGATAGCAGACTGAACAATAAAATAGGTATTACTCGTATTATATAACAGACATTCATATTTTAACTGATGCATTTGCAGCGGGCGACATAACGGAAAGGTTAACAAATCATTTTAAAGGAAAGAGGAACATGGGGACAAACGGCTCTATTAGCGCGATTCACAGTCCACCCATGTTCCTCTAACAAAGCTCGTCTATGGGCTCAACGAAAGCTTTTTAAGCGGGGCCTTTTTGCTGGTTTCGGCGGTGTGTCGGGGGGAGTGGATGATGGAGATGTTGATGGTGATACATTTGGTGTTGGAGGCACAATCTCCTCTCGGACTTCCTCGACCGAGCCAACTGCTTGAATAAAATCGTAATACTCTGAAATGAAATAATAATAAAATTACCTATTTTACAATAAAAATTACAGCATTTTTCAAAGGAAACATGTACTCGACGCCATATTTAGAATTTCCTTGACAAACTACAGTAGTTAAGAAAAGTTCTCTTTCTGCATTACTGTTTGTCCAATTTCTAGGTCATGTACTGGCAGTGACTTAATTGAAACCGAAACTTAAAAGTGAAACTAGAAATATTATATAAGATACGTAATTTTTGCGAGCGTTCATTTTTCATATATTTTTTGGAAGTGCCGGACGTATCCTGTTAGCGTCTCTCCCTAATAATAATATTTTGTTAAAGAAAATCATTTTACATACGACATATTGTGATATATTACTGTATATGTCTGACTTTGATAATTTATTATACAATTTATTTGCCCTATATTTGGTAATACGATTGTGATAATTATTTTATGACATTATGGAAATCAACTTGGAAACACTTCCATTTATATTTAAGGATTTTCTCATATTTTATGATAGGGAATTAAAAAATTCATTTTAAATTCATTAAATGGCCAAACAATAAATTTTGTAACTGAGGCGTTTTATAACGACGATGGATTAATTTTCTCGGGATTAATTGAATATGATCCGACCCCCATAGTTCGAAAAAATTTCAACATTTTGGAGAAGCAGTTGTGTAAAAATGCTAACCTAATGATGCATTCAATTGAAGCAATTCTGCTGTTCTGAAAATAGTTTTATTCAATTAACATCAGCAAATTGTACTGTATATAATTGTTTATAACTGTTTATAATTCTTTCTGTGAAGAATCAAAATGCTGATGATAATTTGTTCCAATTGGACATTGAAATTATTTTTATACATTTATATATATATACAAATTAATTGGTAAGAATTTTTATTAATAAAAAATACTATATGAAATAAGCATTTTCAAGCTATAGTATATCGATATTATAAAAACGTGAATTTATAACAATTCTAATGATATAGGTATTAACTATTTCTATAGCTATAAAAGTATACAAATAGATGATTATATATCTAAAACATATATATATAAGTACTTACATGTTTGTTCTCAGAATAAACAATATAAACACACACACACACATAGCCGAAAGACATGTTCGATGTAGTATTGCTACAATCAAATTTTGATAATATGTACACATATTATTAATTATATAAATAATAGGTTATTTGTTTCAAAATAATGAATGTAGAAATTTATCAAGACAGAAACAAAAACACGTCTGACTGTCTATGAAAACACATTTAAAATGAAATGCTTTATAATTCTATAGTTAGCTGTAGACATGACATGGTAGATTAGACAGCCACACAGGATAAGACGTAAATAGTTCATATCGTACTAGACCGGGTATATTCTTGTCCAATTCAATTCATGAACTGCACGCTTCGACATGTGTAATTGTCAATAACAATGTGTATAACTATGTAGTACAATTTTTTGTATTGTCATTATTATATAAAACACAAATGTACAGCGCTTCTAATGAACATTTCATTAAAGCTATAAGTTAACAGTGTGAATTTATTGAAAATATTACAACATTATGTTTAGAAACATATATTTTAATTATGCATATATACATTAATTCACCTAAAATAAATATTTCATAGTTGATATTTACTAATAAGTATTTAAGCATATCTATTTATAATTATATAATGTGTGACGTGCAGCTATATAGTATATCGATATTATAAAACACAAATGTATTGTGCTTCTAATGTTTCATTAAAGCTATAATTTGTATAGTGCAAATTGATTGAAAATATTATAACGTTATGTTTGAAAACATATATTTTATTTATGTAGCCTATATATACATTAATTTGACTAAAATAAATATTTCATAGTTAATATTTACTTATTAGTAGTTAAGCCTAACTTTTTATAATTATATGTATAATGTGTGACGTGTGTATATGAAACAATTTACAAATTATTACAACACAAAATCATGCATAAGGTGCATTATATATTAGTGTCAGGAGATGTAGAAAACAACACGTAGTCCTTATAACCATACACACACTTCCATACAAACGAAATATGATATCAATATATTAACATTTAAAACCTTTACAAATATCCACTATAATGATAAAATATCAAAAATCAATTTTTTAACAACTTTATTGTACTATTTAGAAATTTTATTCTAAATTCTTATATCAAATATGCTTTAATCCATAGAGTAATTACACAATTAAAAGCGGAATTACTCGATAGTGTAGAATACCGCTATATAATTTAATAATGACAACCAATAAAATTCAAGTACATATTGCTTCATTCATAAAGTGATCTAATTATACATGTTGACGACAGGACAGCAATCCATGCATAATATAGTAAAAGCATATATTATACGGCCTAGTACACACAATTAAGCGAATTGGTAATTATGTCTTGATTGCCAGTTAGTTAATTGGCAATTTGTATAAAAGTATATTTGGTTTGCACAACTCACAATTAAGTAATTGGCAATTAAATATTGATTTTTCGACAATTATATTGGCTATAATTACTATCTGCCAATAATTTGCTGAACTTTATTGAAGTAATGACGAATACACGTTTAACTAACTTGATTTAACTAAATAATTGATTTGTGCTTTAAATATTATCTATTCTACTGCAATTTTTCAAATATGTCTATTCCTAACAATTTTACCTCAACGGACAGGGCTCATTTAGTAGATCATCAACAGCAATAACATCCATGTTTAATAAAGACAAACGAATTAATTTAAAGCAAACATGCACGCTTAACTGCCAACTATTGACGATTAAGTTCTACATTATAAAAGTTAATTCCCAATAAATGTTGTAATTGCCAATTAAGTTAATTGTCAGCTCTGCACACTGGAGTTGGTTGTTAACATCCAACTTAATTACCAATCAGCTTAGCACTAGGCCGATAGACACGACATTGGGACAGTCAGTGTGTCAATGTGCGATAAGATAGCCTATGTGTACCATATACTAGAATAAATATTCATTCATTAATTTAGCACATATTACGGACTAAAATATTCATTCATTTATTTATTACAACGTGTCATATACGTTTGTTTGCATGTACGTATATACATAAAAGAAACATAACTATAACATAGATTAGTTTTACAGAATCCAACAATAGACTTTAAACATGAGTATTTAGTAAAATCCCGATAATTTAATGAATTTGAGTGTTGAAAATCTGTATATATGTATTTTCTGCCATTTCCAAAATTTGCGCGATTGTATTTTTATATAGATATTATAATTTATAAAGCAATTCTAAGCTTTTTAGATATAAAACACAACAATTTTCAGTGCTTTAATTATGTTGTTAGAAATAAGCATATATAAATATATAATTTGTTCTAATGGATTCATTAAAAAAACATGCTTACCGTGGTATAATTTATAAATTAATTAATATAGAAATGGATTTGAATTCAAATGTATAATTTTGTTAATTTGATTATAAGCATTTAAAATAATCATACATATTATAACAAAAGTTTATATGGCATTGAAATTGTTATACATGATTATTTGTACAAAATCGAATTTTCATATAATTTTATATAAAAGTAGTATAGGAATGGTCGACTCTAAAGCATTTAATTATTTTTCAATAAAGATTATATAAAATTATTATAATTGCAAAAGTTGACCATAAAACATTTAATTATATATAACTTTTATATAAAATACTATTTAAAAGTAGTGTAGTAATGGTGGATTCTGTAACATTTAATTATTACATTTTATATGATATAATATTTTAAAGTAGTATAAGTTACATGTAATATGACTTATATTGACTCTGTATGATTTAGTTCAGTATCGCATCATCTGATTATCACGATGTCTCAATGTCTCAGTGAGAGAGAGAACTCTCGCTTTATCATAGTCACAGCGTATCGATTAAAAATAGATATATCATATGGATATATTAATAAACATTTAAATAGTCGTTTCGTGTTTTTATTCGCTTTAGAAATTCAACCTGTTTGTACCTCCACTCCAACACACTTGGATGAGCAAATTTCACTATATATCTCCAAACATAGTACAATAGAATTAACATTTGGAAATTATATTAATGCTGATGATTATGATGATGATATCGATGATTGCCACTCTAGTTGGTTAAATTCCGAATTGCAAGAGGATCATCCAGAATCAGAACAGGATCATTCAGAAATGCAACAGGATCGTTCAGAGTGTATGCTTAATTTTATGACAGTTCCATCGGAAGGGGTTCACGATTGGTCATCAGGCTCTATAAATACGATCAAATGCGAATTAATATAAGATTTTAAAGATGAATATTCCATTCAAATTGAATCGTTACGTGTCAGTCTACGTTGGATCGAACTCTGGTCATTAGATGACTCGACATTTAAAAAGGAGTAATTATTAGCATCACCACTAAAAAATAGAAAACGAATAAAAATGTGTTCTATTAATTTAGATGAATCCTCAGAACAGTCAAATTCTTCTTCAAATGTTGTTAATGATACTCATTTTTGCGATCCAAAAAGGCTAGAATCATGGTCATGTGACTAATCAAGTGATCAGGATGATATGAAACCGCAAAAAGAAGATATCGATTATCAGCCTATTGCTCAGTAACAGTCCGTGACTACTTCCCTCTCTTCAATCTCTAACCGTTCCGCATCTACTTCTACGTTTAATCAGCCAATGCCTAATACTACTACTACTTCTGTTACAATTTTGTCAACAGCTCAGCCCACAACAAGTACAGGTTATAAACAGACTGCTGAATTTAAGTGTGGCCAATGTGGTACTATATTTACTTCGGTGAATTTATTACGCGATCATCGAAGGGATTGCTATCATATGTCTGTGCCTGAAATTGAAGAAATCGAAAATTGTGTAGTTTGTCGTAACCAAGCTTATAAGGCATTGGGTGGTTCTGTTTCGCAATAATAGATTCACACCAACTAATCCTCCAGTACAACCGATTGATTTCCTCACATCACTTTGAACTCTAATCGAGGAAACCTTGGACATATTAATGTTTGCAATGAGTGCAAAGTGCATCCGGTATTATCACTACGCATCCTTCAAATTGATCCACATACAAGTGAAATTTTACGCTCTGAGCAGCAACTTTTTTCACTCCCTGCTGATGTGATTAATAGTTAGGTTTTTATAGACTATGTTTTGCGTGGCTTGCTCCGTCAAATTGAACAATTCATTCAAATCGGATCTAACTGGGTGATTGAGTCGGTCGAATGGTTTTATCTCAGGATTACACGTTAACACAGTGTACCCAATAAACGTGAACATCGCTTCTTCCTATTGCCACCTCGACTAGCTAATTAGAAGGCCTGCGTGAGCGTTGAAAACCAGTCGGAAAGCAAATGTTTTATTTACGCAGTTCTCTCTATATTTCACTACGATGAATTGAATAGAGGGAACCGGAGCCATCTTTCCTCATACAGACCCTGGCTGAGTGATCTTAATTTTGGTGACATTACATTCCCCGTCACAGCACATAACATACCAAAATTTGACCGTCTGAACCCAGGCCTATTCATTAATCTCGTCAAGTGGATTGAGGAAAAGAGCGTACATCCTCTTCAAATGTTACGCGCATGCGGTTATCGTTTGGAACGGACAAGACTGCTGACGGAAACGGTGATGACTCTAAAGGAAAGAAAGTTGTGAAGGTGTTGGAACATTACCATCTTATGGGGGAGTACAGAGGAGCAGCCTGTCAAGATTGCAACTGCAAAATGAGGCTCAGATCGAATTTCTTGCCTATATGTTTTCATAATTTTCGAAATTATGATTGCCACGTTATCTGCGCAGAAGCACTCGGCCAAATCCCCGGATGGAATACAGCGTAATTGCCCAGACAAAGGAGAAATACGTGGCTCTCGATGTCTAGTTTGAAATCTCACCCGTCGATAAGGAGAAGAAGAAGAGTGCGGTTAATATGAAGATTGGATTTCGCGACTCATTCCAATTTCTTACTGACTCCTTAGCGAACGTGGTAAAAAATCGATCTCCTAACCAGCTGGTACATACACGCAATTTGATGGCAACTTCAAGTATATTTGATGCTGTCGCGCTATCCAAGGGCGTTTGCCCTTATTCTTATCTTACCGGTCAGGAGCGTCTTCACGAGAAAAACTACCTTTGTGAGATAATTTTTTCGTTCAGATATCACAGTCTGAGTGTAGCGAGGGGGACTACTCTCACGCGCAGAATCCATGGGACTTGCTAAAGTGCAAATCACTTGGTGATTAAATGACCATTATCTCAGTCTTGATGTTCACCAACTCGCAGACGTCTTTGAAACATTTCATGGACTTACCCTCCGGGAAGATGGACTGGATTCTGCCTACTACATTACACTTCCTGGCGTATCATGGGACGCGGAATTTAAAATGACTGGAGCGCAAGTTGATTTGCTGAGAGATGTAGACAGCTATTGTTTCGTCTAAGATGGGATACGTGGTGTTATGTTACCATCATGTTATAGCCAACACTCCTCGTATTCTTGACTCCTTCAACAGTAAATTTCCATTGACTGACTTACAATACTCTATGTGGACGCCAATAATCTGTACGGCAATTCCTTGAGTCAAAAATTCCCTCTGTCCGATTTTAAGCGGCTCAGTAAAGAGGAAATTGAAGCCCTAGATCTGATAAATTTTGAATTTAATGGCGACACCGGCTATCTTCTAAAGGTTGCCTTACACTACCCGGACAGTGTGCATGATAGAACCTGTGATCTACCGCTAGCGCCGAAGAATATTGTTATTTCAGCAGACAACGTGACTGAATTCATGCAACAACAATGGTAACAATTATTGAATAGCACACATGAAAAGGTTATTAGAGGAGTTAGTAAACTCATGCTGACCAAATGGGATAAGCACAACTATGTCGTACATGGAAAACTACTAAAATATTATCTACGACAAGGTTTGCAGGTCACTGTCGTTCATAGAGTACTGCGGTTTTAAACAAGCAGCCTTTTTAGAACCCTATATAACATACAACTCACAACGTCGACCAGCTTCGCAAAATATTTTTAAAAAGAATTAATACAAATTAAGAAATAATGCTCTTTTCGGGAAGAAGAAGGAAAACGTCAGGAAGCATATGAAATTCCGTTTGTGTAACACTCCGGAAAGATTGGATATGTATTCATCGCGACCCGAGTTTCTCACATCCGTTGTATTCAACCCATTGCTAATCGGAGTTCATCTCGCGAAAAAGCAGGTACTACTCAATAAACCCATATTTATCGGTCAAGCGGTTCTCGACCTGTCCAAACTCGAAATGTATTCGAGCTTTATTACAACACACTGTACACTGATACGCATCACAGCTGGGTGACTCCATAGAGATCATGGGTGGAGAAACTTATTCACCATATTTCACATGGCAACAAGCTAAACTATCAGCATGTGCTAATAAAATTGAAGTGATAATTTCTTTAACAAGTACTACACTGTTGACGCTTTTGATGCTGTCTTTCGATTACCTAATGCAAATATTTGATTATATTATTTATCTATGAAAATATACAACATTGGAAAACTAACTTTAATTTTTTCTTTTTCTTAATCATATTATGTACATATATTACAATTATCTATATATATATATACAATTATATCTATATTCCGAAATCTAAAATAAACCCAATACTATTTTCATAAACCAAATATTATTTTTTAAGTTAAAATGAAACAATAAATATTTAAATAAAGATATATTATGAAAAAAAACATTGGTGTTAAAACGTTACAAATAAAATGGTTTCAAACAATACATATTAAAATGTGAAATGTTGGCTTTCATTGTCCAAGTTGTTATTGGTGTCATTCTCGTACATATCATCATCGGCAATGAGGGATATTATAGTTGTATCAACATTAGGCCTTCACATTGCATCTCGTCGCTTCAATGACAACTTTCTAACCCTCTTCTTCTTCTTTGGCACGTCGGGAATTCTCGTTTCAATTGACTTGATTGGTGTAGACATTGCCACGGAAGTGGGTGATGCAGTCGACTCTAGAGATTGAATATTCGGGGGTGATGTTGGTACTTCCAAAATGTTATCGTTATTACCCGGCCACTTGACAGTTCTCCAAAAGATAGCATCATCATCGGCAAAGGTGGACTGTCCAGATGAAGCAACAAGAGCGGATTGAGGTAGATTAACATCTAGTTGGCATACTGCGAAGATATCACTGTCGACATATTTCTCCTCAAAACGACATTGCACCACACGCAACAAGATGTATAACCGCTCTCACCATGCTGACCCAGGTAAATCATTGACGCACGGGTCAATAATTGATAACGCCCCGATTTGAGCGGTTTCTCCTCCATTAGCTGGCCCTCAGCGTCGCAGAAACGTACATCTTTCGCAGGTTTCAGCCAGATTATGTCGTCTTTGCAGTTTGGCCTCAACCTCATATTTTCATCTGAAAGAGATGCGTGAATAGGTGTCGGTACCTCCTTAGCCGCATCAGTCTGCACTCACGCATGCGCTTTTCGCTCTACAATTGTTCCACTTCAGCAATCTTGGCAACTGATGATGGCTTCGGATTAAACATAACTACCCGATTCCCATCAATTATCCGCACTTTGACTCGAACACCTCAGTGGTTAGATAGATGTCGCGACCAGACTCATCCATCACTGAGACGACATTGATTGTTCGATTCTCCGTTTTGTGCACCCTGAACGCTCCAAGACGAATGTTCGGCAGATCCTGCAACATATTGTCCAAATTAATAGTACAAGTCATGGTTAGGTGGAGGAGAAGGAGGAGGAGGAGTAGGTCCGTTGTCGTAATAAAAAAGTAAATAATTATTTATCTTTAAACATTACCTACTTATATACATTTGATTTTAGTTTCGGTTTCACTTTCAGTTTCGGTTTCATTTACGTCACTGCCAGTACATGATCTAGAAATTGGACAAACTTATGCAGAGTCAAATTTTTTAACTCCTGCTTCCGTTGAAAAAATATACATTGTTTATTATTTCAAAAATAATATAACCTTTTTGAAATTTAAAAAGTTACAAAAATTAAATAATACTTTTAACGTGACTTCTTTTTGGCCATATTTTTGGCCATATATATTAAATAAGATTATTGTATTTTATACGTAATAATTACACTGCGTAACATTTTGCGTAATGTAGTTGTTAAACTAATTAAATGAAAACATTTCAGGTACAATGAACCTGCTAAACAGAAAAAAATCATAACAATTTTAACAAATTATTTGTCAGTGTGTAAAAGTATTTTTGAATTAGGGTCTTCATATATATTGATGTAATTGTTATACTATTTTGTTAATTAATGTTTTTCTTATTTACTTACTAGCTTGAGCAACATCACTACTGTGCCTACGACTATCTTGAAGTTCGCAATGGTAATAATAATAACTCTACTCTGCTGAGAAAGCTTTGTGGCTACCAACGTCCAACAACGATTAAATCTACCAACAATGAGATGTTCATTCGATTCAAAACAGATAATAGTGTTACCAGAAGAGGCTTTATTGCGAGATTCTACAGGGGTTGGTTATGTCACTTATTTAATATCATTTATGAAAAATAGGTGAAATAATGGAAAGGGTGTATAAATGATTCCTGAATACTAATTTTTGTAGTTTTTAGAGATTCTAAAATGTAATAGTTTTATTTCCTATTTAATTATTTAAAAAAATATGTTTTAAATAATGATGGCTTTTTATGTGAAAAAACTTTATACTCTAAATGTTCTCAATTAAATTTATATATTTCAACATTTGATTCAACGATTGTTTCAAAAATAAACTCCAATGCAAATAACAAACTATAATAGCACAGCAACAGAATCAAACAATCCAACGGAAGAAATAAACGTTGTACTACCAGTTGAACTATGTGACTTCGATATCACCACTCGACATATAATACACGTCATAAATTTCTTTATAAAACTGATAATACGACCTCTAACTTTTTGTATTATTAAAATTATATATAAAAAGACTTTGTTTATACATTATATTCATAACAAACATTCTTAACTAATTAGGAATTCGAAAATATTAAAAAAATTATTATTTGATTGTTTTAAATAGTAAAATGTTATAATTATTTTATTTCCGATGTAAATTGTCATTATAATAAATAATTTTTTCACATTTTCTTTATTTTAAAATGATTAACATTTAGTATATTATTTCATTTTTTATAATTTACTACTATAAAGTAATATTCATATTAACTGGATATATTTTAAAATTAGTTTCGAAAATAAGTTAATTGTACCACATATTTCCTTTTTAGAACGACGTATCAACTGACTCAATTCCAAAAGACAGTAATCAAACTATACAAATTGTGTCTTTCGTTTTTGGAAACATAATATTTAAATATTTATGTATTTGTATTAACATTTGTTGTTTGTACAATTTATCTATAATAATATGATTATGATATTATAACAAATTTATTTAAAATATAGCATCCAATATCCATTTCTGCAATGCTGGTATGTATTAATAAATGGAATTTTGATTTTAATATAATTCAATTATGTATAATATTTTGTCTTTTTATTCAATTGAGTATGTGACTTCACAACTAAATTACGGTTTTCTATGGTGTTATTCAAGTCCAACACAAAATTGGACATTTTATACTTAATAACATTACTTACTTGATAACGCTCTTGACGAAGCGTCGTATCATTATTAACTTATATACTCAATAAAGAGTTTCACACTCTTTTTTTCTATATCAATTTAAATACTGTTAGAAACAATGATGAAAGAACTAATAATATATTTAAATATTATTAACTTGAAAATTGTCAATTATGTTAGAGCAAGCATAAATATTCGAAAACTATATCCATTTTAGACAATGTAAATATATGTATTGCTTGAACACGTCATATAAGAAACCAATGTTCCAATATAGTATATAACAAGATAAAATATAATATATGATACAAAAAGTAAATTTAAAAAAGTGTTATTCTATATTACAATAATACCATTTTTTAATGCGTTATACTTTTATTGATGTTTATTATATATTGAAGTTAAATTTTTCATTGTTATTTTTTACAAACGTTTTATTAAATATCTATTGTATATATCAATTCTAATAATATGTTCAACAAACAATATGTTTGAAATTGGATACACTTCAATGCAAACTCGTTCAAAATACTATGTATATTACTTCTAAACATCTCGGTCTAGCTAAACTATAGCCAAATTCAATAAAATAAAAAATTAACGGGAAATACGTTATAATTTTAAAATACAGAATTAAGAGAATATAACATAATCATTATAGACCAACATAATATTAATTTTGACTAAAACTTTTAATCTATTATATTTAAAATATAATAATGTGATAAATATGAAATTCTGAATAATCGACGTTAAAATTAATTAAATTACAAATGTCTGTTGTTGCCACAAATTTATATTTAGTCTAAATTAAAAGTTTATTACAAAAAAATTAGATCTATTTTATAATTTTTATAATTGTTAACTGTCTTACTTAAATTAAATAAAATAAAATCCCCTGCCTCAATGGCCATTGATTTATGTAATAATTATAAGCAACACTATTTTAGTTTCTTGATTATTTAATCTGTCGGAATTACCTGCTGGTTGTTCTGTTTACATCAAATTTATGAAGAATCGTATGACGACGATTGTGAGCACTTGATCGTTTTTTTTTTAAATTTGTATTAATTTATTACTGCGTTTCCGAATTTTACTCTAAATTTTCCAAATAGCTTTTTTTAATTTAAAACTAAACATTTAATTAAAATACATTTTTTATCTGAGTAGTATTGGATTTCAGATTAATATAAAGTAAATTTTATGATATCATAGCCTTAAATTATTTGATCGAAATTTATGGTATTTTTATGTTTATTTATTAGTGCAATTTTCTGAAATAATTTTCGAACAAAAAATAACATTTACATTTCAAAATCCCAATTTTTCACATTCAGATTACTAAATAGCATTTCACAAATGTTAATATATATATAATTAAATAAATATATAAAATATTTGTAATATTACACAATGTTGTAGATCTAATAAAAAAAGATAATGTATAGACATAAAAATGAAACTTACAAACTTACATACTTATAAACTTATAGACTTACAATCATGAAAATTGTTTTATAAAAAGATATTAATTTTAATACTTTGCAATAATTTTCACTTATTTTCTAATGTCTAAACCAAATTGTTCACATCAAATATTTTTTAAACAATACCAATGTGCCAAAAATAACAAAATGGAGGATAAATAATACTATATACTTTGAGAATGTAATACAATGTGCATTTTTTAACTACATCTTAAATAATTAGATTATATATTTATAATAACATTAGTATGCCGTTCATTATAGAAAACATTAAGTTTGTATTTCGAGAAAAATCGTTGTATAGAGTCGCAATTAAAATGTTATTATTAATTTTTTTAATAAAAAATTAAAAAATTTAAAAAAAATTAACATATAATTCCAAAAAGGCACTACTCTGATAAAAAAAACTCATAAAATAAATAAAGAATCTGTCATTTCATACTGTATTAATTTAAGTTCGTAGTTCATGCAAATCACTGTCAAAATAACTAAATTATTAATAAGAAACGACGCTGTTGTTCATGTCATTAATTACTCTATCATTAGTCATTTATTTTTTTAATAAATCTATATATATAAATAGCATATAAAACAGAAGCTCTGGAATAACGTATTATTAATATTAATAGTTTTGTCCAGACAAGCATTCATAATATTTAGTTGTTCTTCATAACAGCTGTAATAATCGTAACAAAAAGCATACATGGTTAGTATATTATGTGGTATACAACTGTCAAAAAAATTAATAAAATTACAATTAATAAAATATAACACAAATAACCGAGTATAAGAATTTATTAAATATCACATATCCGCAAAGCAAAGCTAAATAATAAAAAATAAATAGGTAAACGTTGGATATATCTCGAACTATGTATTATGAAAGAAAATGTACACCATTTAACTCGAAGGTTTTAAAATTAGTGATTTGTGTTTATAAATGTCTGTGCTTATAACAAATATAAAAAATACGCATTATAAGCTATAGACATTCGAAGTCAATCTTTAATAAATATATATAAAAACAAACGCTGTGTGTAAAAAATATCATATATGGGTAAAAATGGTTAATGTGGGTTAAATTAAATAGTCAGATCTAGAATCATGTCATCATACTTTCAGAAATACATAATCTTATTTAAAAACAAACACATTTCATATAAAATAAAATAAAACTATTATTAGTAAAACAATGTTAATACAAATATAAAAACATTACTTCAAGATCATTGTGGACATAAAACGTTGATAAAATATTGACACAAAATGAAAGTTAACTTTAATATTTGTTTTGAAATAAAATAAAAATGCATATTACTACAAATAATTGTTTAATTACTTATGTATAATTATGATTGATTAGAATCAATTCCATTTACATACTTACTGACAAGGTAGTTTGCTTTTGTTGGAGGTTCAAGTATTTTAAAAAAATGTTTGACTCGATTGATTCTGAGACAAATTTTAACGACATGATGTGTGCTCTGATTTATTAACACACGAAAAAGCCATGTGACAGTTCAATACACATTTTACAGTGTTATTAATCTGTCATTAAATTGACTTGACTACGCAATATATTGTATAGCATACTGTTCAATTGCTCGAAATGATTGGCCTGGTTGCCATTTTTTGTCTTCGTCATATCTAATGTAATAATTATAAAAGGAACGATGATGCGGTGTCAGCTGTGACCAACTTGTGCAATATAGTCTGCTGAGTCTGTCCAGAGTCTATATAAAACAGAGTCTGTCCACCCAAATTTCCTATGGCAACAATTCAATATAAAGTTTGTTCGTTATCATATTGATTTTTCTTTTCTGAGTTCCTTAAGATAGACCAATTTACATAAGAATGGCTGTGCTTACATTATCGAAGCTTGTTATGTACAATTTACAGTAATAATAATAGTCTAACATAGTATTCAAAAAAGCTGGGTGGAAATTAAAAAAATGTTAGCAACATATACTGATTCATTTTCAAGTTAAATATCAAATGTAGACGTTGCAAATAATTTTAATCGTCTATATTTGATATTTTCAGGAAAAATAAAAATAAAGTCAACTGAAGACAAGTTGTTCCTTTCTTCTTGTTTTCACTTACTTTATCTCTCTCACGAAGTTTAAGTTTAAGTAAAGAGAGATAAAGCAGGTTAAAACAAGAACAACTTGTCTTCAGTTGACTTTATTTTTGAGTTATGCTGAACTGATGAGATCAATTAAGATAGAAAAAGTTGATAAACATGTGCAGATATAATCGTAAAATATTAATATATAAATGATAATATATTTCAATTATTACAATCTAAAATATATGTGATTATAAAGAGAATCGCTTACTTGATGATACATCAAGTGAAAACTCTATAGTGAAGGTAAAGATGATCGAATTCATTTTATAGATCCTAACTTAACCAGCCCTAGTATATATGAAGTTCAAGATACATTAAAATAATTGATTCAAATGTTGTATAGAAGAATTTCAGATGATAAATGAGGTACACGAGAAGAGATAGAAAACACAATCGAAAACAGAATTGGAGAGTATGTTTCCCTACAATTGGCAGCTCGTGCTATGTCTTCCTTTTATCATAAATTCTTCCTAATAACAAACATATATATATATATATTATGACAAAATATATAGCCCTATGATGATAATTATAAAATAATAGTAATAATTAAATAATTAAAAAATTAAAAAATTTAAAATTATTAAAAATAATAATAATCAAAATTAAAAATCCCAAATCTCATATAATTCATAATTTCCACTATGATATAATAAATTATGTATTGAGAAGTAAATTATAATAAAAACAAAATGAGTTGTACTAAAACTCACAGGATACTTTAAACAATATTCCGGACGTAGTCTACGTAATTTTTATTCTATGTGTAGTTATACTTATATATTTAACTAATTTAATTTAACATATCATTTAATCTATTTCACTTCAGGATAATAATACTTCATTTCAATAATATTGTATTGCAAAAGAAATGCTGTACAAAAGTACATGTATTACATAAATAGAAAATACTTTTAAATTGAAAACATAAATTCCAACGTAAAGTATGTGTATATATTATTAGATTGACATATTATATTATCTAACGTTGTACAAAATTGTTAGTGTGTTATGCTTTTTTTAATGATTATGAAAGTATAATTAATATTAACATACTCAGAAAAAGCTTTTTTTCCAAGAATCTAAACAAGAAAAGGACATATAAAATATGTTACTAAGTTATCTAAACTAATAGATGTAAATATTTAATAAATTACACATTATTAAAATAACTTCGTCATCTTGGTAAATATGCACAAAAATGAAACCATAAGAGACGGTAATAGCCCTTTATAAAATGTTGAGTGTTAATCATTTGAAATTTTTCAATTATATTAATTATGTGTTCACTTTTATGTACCATAACAGTCTTTTGAAAAATGTCGAGTAAAATTCTAAAGAACAGTAATTCATTTTAAATAAATTATAAATTGAAATTTCTCTTCAATCAATTTATCACCATCGTCAAATGACACTTAACAAATTTTACTAGAGCAAAATGAGGTGAAAACTTTCTCCAAACTATAATTTCTGACAGACTATAAGCAAGAAACTAACATTCTATTTCTAATAGGTATTAAGAATTAAGATACAAGAATGTATTTGGAGGATCAAAGTTTCTGAAGGATATTCTGTTGTTTTATATTTCTATAATTTCGATGTAAGTATATTGCAAAGAAAAAATATATAGGGAAACACGTTGAATGTAATTTGCAAAGGCATGTACTGCAAATGACGTTGTTATGTTGTTTTAATTGTATTCAAATGCCTCCTTTGAAAAAATATACTATTGTCCATTAATTCAATGATAATTTATGTTCCTTTTTAAACTAAAAAAGTTACTAAAATAAAACATATCTTGAAACGTGACTTATTTGGAGGCATATATTTATATATGTTAATTAATAATATTTTATTTTGTACATAATAATTACACTGTGTAACATTTTGCGTAATATAATTGTTAAACTAATTAAATAAAAACATTTTAGGTACAATAGACTCGCCAAACAGAAAAAAAGCATAACAATTTTAACAAATTATTTGTCAGCGTGTAAAAGTATTTTTGAATTAGGGTCTTCATATATTTTGATGTAATTGTTATACTATTTTGTTAATTAATGTTTTTCCTATTTACTTACTAGCTTGAGCAACATAACTACTGTGCCTACGACTATCTTGAAGTTCGCAATGGTAATAATAATAACTCTACTCTGCTGAGAAAGCTTTGTGGCTACCAACGTCCAACAACGATTAAATCTATCAACAATGAGATGTTCATTCGATTCAAAACAGATAATAGTGTTACCAGAAGAGGCTTTATTGCGAGATTCTACAGAGGTTGGTTGTATGACGT
>JAUZND010058065.1:0-18551 GCA_034780555.1 Coelogynopora nodosa
GCGGCGGATAGATGGAGGAAACAATTATATTGTCATAGTGATGAAATTCATGATAATGATTTTAAACCAAATTGGTTTGAAGTATGTATGAGTTATGTAATAAGGTGTTTTATATTTCAAATCGTTTCTGGACAAAGTATGAAGTAAGACAATATAATGAAATGAAAAAGAAATGAAGATAATTAATATTAAGTAAAATTTAAAAAATAAATCATTTCAGTTTAAAAAAAATATTCAATTATCTTGCAGCGTCTCATCTGCAAAGAGTTTACAAAGTTTAATCTGACCTTTTGTCGTTATTTTTATCATAATGTAACTGAAGTTAAACAATGTTATTCTCCTAAGTTATGAAACATATAAAAATACAGATCTTTTCGGTAGAATTTCTGAGCATGTATTATTCTACTCGTGACGTACGATATAAATATGCTTTACAATAAATAATCAAATTGGAAATCATTAATGAATAAAAATATGAAACAAAAACATAACGAATGACTACGTAAATATATACCGAATAATAAAATATTTAACCCCTCGTAAGTAGGGGGGGGGGGGGGGGTATGACAAATTTTTTTCAAATTAATTAAGTTTTTTATTGAACTATATAACATATGACAATGATTTTTTTACTTAGTGGCTAAAATATTTTTATCCAACTAACAAATAATTTAATAATAATTCAAATATTTTATACCTCCTGGGTCATAAAAATGATACCAATCGATTAATTTTTAAAAAATCGCTCGACAAGTCTTTAGGAGGTATTTGTATACCAAATTTCAGCTGAATCGGATGATAGGAAGTTTGGTATTTAAGGGGGGAGTACCCCCTCCACGTAGCAAACCCTAAAAAGTATGTCCACGTACGAAGGGTTAAAGAGCATAGACTTAAAAAACACTACATTTTGTAGCAACAACAGCAAAAACAAAATATTTACAACATTGCAAGTTGTTTTTATTTAAATAGATGTAGTTTAACTTAACACCCAGAAAAATATCACAGAATAACTGACAGACAGTATAGATCGCAGCTTGTGGGAGAATTGCATTAGTTTAGACTGCTTTTCTGTGGCAATTCCACCTATCGTGAAATTACCGAATTCGCAACATTGTTCATCGGGTTCATTAGTATTAATCGCACTATAATTCATGGAACCACTAACAGTGCATTTCATGGCACTCTTCGTTTACCATGTTGACCTTGGTTACTCTGTAATCAAAGTACAATAAGCAAAGCTTTACCATAGTTACCCTGTGTCCTAGCAACAGTGTACGTTAGCCAGGGATGCCTCATGCCCTCCTGAGATAAGCGAAGTAGTGACGCCCAGACGGCGAGAAGTCGAACGCTTTGATCTTGGGAGATGGTCTCAAACTGACAAATGAGAGCATCAGCAAATATTTAAAAAAAGGATTATTAATAAAAAAGGCAAACAAATATCACATTTATGTTTAAAATTTAGACTGTAAAATATTGAAAGCGGTATATAGCAAACCACAGAAGGCCCATCAGTTAATTCATAATTTTTGAAAACTAAGGCTGTTGGTAGAGAACATGTTTTTAATCGTGTATGTCTTTTTAATAAATTCTATATTCTTAATACTCTTATTTAATAAATGATTATTTGGACAAATATGGCAAAATAAAACATTATAAGCCACGGAAAAATTACGGAAATGTATAATGTATATTGATATAATTATTTTACATTGTTTACCTTTGAAAATTAAAGTTTTCAAACATGATAAAGTTATTTTAAATAAACAGTTTTGTAAGTAATTCAAATTATACCAAACTTGCAAATTTGTGTGGACTATGAAAAGTAATAAGTTTTGAGCTCCTCTGTGCAATGTAAAGATAACTTAATATCCTGTATAAAATTTTTTATAAAAAAATGGTTACATTAAAAAAATTAAATGTTAAAGTGATAAGCGAAACTGAAAAGCTATAATATTACTTATTGAAAATTCTCATTAATCGTAGTAAAAAATAAAATATCCCAAATATCAAGGAAATAAACACAGAAAATGTTACGAATTTATATGAACTCATTTAAGTCATACAACCACACAGCTATAAATTTCTACGGAAAATCAGCAATTAATTATTCTCGGCACGCGCGCGCCCCCCTTACCTTAACCTTTTTGGCAGTTAGAGCATCCAGCGCCTCCATTATCAACACGAGGTCCAGCCAGCGTAGGTCGGGCCTCACAATCTGCGGTCTGTACTCGAGGAGACACTCGAGCAACACCAGTGCCTCCCAGGCCACCTGGGCATTGCTGTTCGCCAATAGACTACGTACAAGGTCACTACAGACATCCAACTGAGAGGTGGCGCTCACAATCTCTTCCGGCATCATCTGATTGGAAGATTGGGGTGGAGGAAGGGATACTCTTGACTTCATCCGCCCTCTACTCATATAATATGTCACCAGGACGTACATTGTTTACATTGTGTACATTGATGTATATTGTCAAGAGAATTTAAAATAGAAGTAAAATCAATTGGGTGGACCAGGGGGGGTTCGCCATCTTATCATGTACATATATTGGCAAATAAAGTACTCCAATTAACGCTAAGTACGTGTAGCGTTTTGAACAAATACGTTTGCTTTAATGCTCACTAAATTATATCTAAATGTATTGATTTTCCACAATGTCTCATCGTCTAATTACAATATCATTAGGAGAAAGCAGTTTCTTATTTAATAGTTATATAAAAATATATATTAGATATGAAACAAATTTCAAGTAAGTAAAATATGCCAAACACATGTGTAATTCATATATTATAAAATGATATTTGTAGTATATAATTTGACTTCTACAAGTACTACAGCGCTTTCGATCTTATTAGAGCTATTCAGTAGTACGTATGTATAGCTATATATTTTCTTGATCATAGTTGAAATAGCTGGATAATTATAACAAAAAAATTTATGTCATCGTAATTATATTAATGATCATTGCGCTACATATTTCTTCAAAGATTTATAATCATAACTTTTCCAATCCATAAATTGAAATTCAAATTACAAATAATATGGTTTATTGATGTCTTTCTGTTGTATTTTCTGTTCAAACAAAGATCTTATTAATGTCTATTATATTTTTAAAAAATTATTGTTTTATATTATAATAGCTATATTAACTATGATTTAGGTAAATATATAACTACACATACGTACTAATTACTGAAGAAATCCAATAAGATCGAAAGCGATATAATACTTAGAGAAGTCAAATTATATATTATACTACAAATATAATGCCATTATAAATTTCAAGTAATTGAAAATACAGAAGTCTAGGTAAAAAATTAAAAATCTAAAATTATTTGACAATTTCACAAAGGAATATATTTTACGAAACCGTAAATCTAATTATTTTTATTATTAAAGTTTAATAATTTAGCTACAATTGAGTATAAAGTTTATTAATTTATATACAATAGTGTTAAGAATCTGTAATTTTAATTCACCATATATTTTAACTTTTACAAAAAAATTGAATTACTTTTTCGCTCACATTTTAAAAAACCCAAAAACATTAACATATAAAAACAGAGGACTATCCCCTCAACCATTGCAAAAGTAAAACGGATCTACAGAGATAGCCTGATATCAATAAACTTAAATAGTATACTGTGCTAACCAACAAACCAATATAATATTATCTTGTTTATCATCACCTTGATGAAAGTGACGACACAGGCCACCGTTGCACTGACAACAGCGGGACTCGAATCGAGAACGAACCGGCGGAAGAAGCAGGGCAACCAGCGGGAGGGAATCGTTTCAGTGACCAGCGAGTGGAAGCCAGCCTGCCCCACGGCATAGTTAGCCGAAGCGGAGGCAGGCAGAGCGTGCTTCTCCTTGAGCAGACGTTCCAGCGTTTTGTGGAGGTCCTGGAGACAACGGGCTCGATCATCACTTCGTGTGCACTCGAGTTGACGGAGAAGGTTGCCCTTGACAACCGATAACATTTCGTGGATTATTTAGTGAATAATGCAATACATATATTTTATTATATAGCAGTAAGAAGTATAATAGTTAGTAGTTAGTGGTATCTCTAATTTTTGTCCATATAATGAATGTGTTTATTTTGTACTTAATAATAATTTTGAGAATTATATTGCAATATTTAGATTTTTTGGATTCATACGTAATTAAATTACTATTTATTCATAAGACTTAGCTATGTTTAAATACATAACAAAAATGAATTATTTATTTATACAATAACATTTCCTCTATTGCTATTTGCATGGAGAAACTATTTACACCACTAAGTAAAAAGTTTGAGCTTTCCAATCTAGAACAGCAGTACAGAAGAATCAATATATATCTTTCATTAGTTAAAAGAAAGTTCTACTAAATCCGCTATCAGCAATGCTCTATATAAAAAAACTAAATATGAACCACACCGGTGAGATATTTTGCCTTAAATCATACTGCAATACATTGCTAATATATTGGCCACATTTAAAAATTCTTAATTCTGTCACACGAATGTGAACAATTATTAACAACAAAAACATTCAATGATCGTAACACAGTTTAATGTGACAACATTCAATATAAAATACCTTCACGCTATTAAACCTAGAAAGTTTACATATCATCGGGACAGTTTACCGATTTGTCCTTTGTTGAAAGACGTTCTTCATATTGGGAACGGACAACTAGCTGCTTCATTGTAAGGTCAATGTTAGTTTCATTGGTTCGCTTCAATTTCCGACCGACCCGAATCTTCACCTTTTGAAAATCCTTCTTTTTCTTTGACTTCCCCATTTCCAAAGTGTATCTATTTTTTAAATAGCAATATAGATTCTTGTTTAAAAAACATTTAACAAAAAACAGTTTAACTATTAACACGTGTACACTCCACGCCGTTTAAAATGTAATGGATGATATATATTTATTAATCGCATATTATGAAAGAATAAGTTATTGAATATCATTGACAATAACCGAATTTTATTTTGAGATTGTTTTCTGTATATCCACAAAAAATCGTACTTATCTGTATTATAGAATAAAAAAATTTTGGAGTATAAAAATCTTTTATCTATAAATAGAATAAAAAATCCCATTTTAATTGGTATCATTCTACATATACTTTATAGCAACAATTCTTTACTACTTTGAGTAATATATTGTTTTGATTTAGTTTAATTTTCGGGGAGTCAATTTTTTACTTTTGGAAAATCCTAATTTTGTGAGCTAAAAATATTTTAATACTAGAATAATCATTTTGCAATGAACGACTAGGTATATTCGATATTTTTAAATAGAGATAAACGAATACGGAGATAGAGATGAGAAACAATTTGATGATGACGAAGATACCGACGTAGAAGATTTTGTAGAAATAGAAGAGGAGCAGGCCAACGAAGTACAACAATGACGCAATTTAGTCACCCGTGACGGTGACTTTCTGAAATTTTGATCCACCCGGTTCAACAAAAACACTGAACATAATGTTATACGAGAACTAGTTTGTGCTATATTCAATATTTACCATTTTATAACAAATTACACTGTGCATACATCCTACTACTCTACCTGGATTTCACGTTTTTCGGATAAAGTTAAACCTCTTCTACAAACTAAATCATTTCCCTTGAATGAAACAGAAAAACAAGCTTTTGAATCATTAAAGGTCGAGATTGAGCATTCCCTCAGACAATCCATCGACGAATCAATTCCTTTTGTCGTGGAGACGGATGCCTCAGAAAGTTGCATTTCGGCTACACTAAACCAAGGAAGTAAACCAGTGGCGTTTTTCTCTCGTTCTCTTAATTCTAGTGAATTAAAACATTCGGCTATAGAAAAAGAAGCATACGCCATTGTCGAATCTCTGCAAAAATGGCGACACTATTTAATTGGACGCCATTTTACCTTGGTAACCGATCAGCGTTCAGTCTCATTTATGTTTGACTCCAGGAGGCTGTCTAAGGTAAAGAATGAAAAGATTGCAAGATGGCGGATAGACTTGTCCTGTTTCGACTATGATATCATTTATATCATAGTGATTAGCACGTAGTGCGGAAAAAAATTTTATAACAAAGAAATTCATTTTTTCCAATACAATATTTACTAAGGATATTTGAGGAGGGTTTGGTGCATTTTGCCCAAATTTAAGGGTAGGCCTATTTATGGATAAAAAAATAAAAAAAGGTTAACCTTTTCTTTACGGGCGCCTGTAAAGAAAAGCCCATATGTATCTCGCTTTATTAGTTTGTTCAGCGGGTATTATAAGAATGAAAACATTGCTAATTTTGAATTTGAATCTTATTGGCTATCACGCTTGTGTCTTTACCTTCACTGGTGTTAACACCTACACGTTCCTATATTATTTCAAAATACATAGATCCTAAGGGGTGATCCAAACATGTCAATTGCTTGTTATTACAAAGCGTATTATTTTGTACCGTACTTTGTTTTTTATAATACAATAAATCTGAAGTATTATATTATTATAGTATACTAACTAAGTAAACAAAATATTATAACCGAAAAACTAGTCAGTTATGATAAGCCCGTAAGATTTCTCTGTTTGGATGGCCTGTGTAGCCAGTTTGGATTTCTCAGAAAGGCAGAGTAAAAAATGTTGCATTATTCTGCGCTGCCCTAATCAGTAAAAACGTTTCCAACATCTCCTGACCTGTCATCGTTGTTTGTGTTCCGGGCGAAATGGGTACCTACTGAGAATTGGGTTGCCCTATACATGAAATTCCATGTTGGGATTGTCCGGCAGCATCGATCGGATGTAGGCCTCTCAAAACTGAAGAAAATTTTCTGTCTTTTCTTTATTTTGGCAAATAAAAGGCTGAAAGAAATGAATTAATGAAAATACATAATAAAATTTATAAATTATCTATTTCGATCTTCAAGAAAGACATTATATATATTTTTCAAATGGAAAGTACCACCAAGTATAATATAAAGACTGCGGGTTTCTCATATTAGAGCACACTCTTTTCAGGCACAGTACAACATAATACAGTAATATTAGCACATAATTATAAAACTCAATGCACCATATAAAATATTGTTCAGTGACAAATTCCAAAGATGACAATGATTCCCTATTTTTTTCTTTTGTAACAACAATACATAGAGCGTATGTAAATAGGAGTAAGTAAATTAATAGTTGGTGTCTTTTCTATTGCTATTGTCCGTGCACTTTATAAGCTATACTGCAGCTCTGTTACTAATCCAAAATAATACAATTCTTTTTAAGCCTAATATTCCGATATAAAATTGTGTTAGAAACTATCTACTTAGTTATAGCAAATATTTATATATCTTTGTCAATATGTATGCGACATCTACAAGAATTTTTGAATATATATTATAAAAAATTTGAAAATAAACTATTTAATACTTTTTTTCAAAAGCTATTCTATTGTTTTCTATACTGTTGAAAAACATTAAAACATTTTGTCCTTATAATATAATGCCGAATATAACAATAATAAACACATGCATATCTAATAACAAACATAATTATATAATATATGTATACTGTCTACCATTGTGAACAAAATATACTGTCTTCAGATTTTTCTGGATATGACTAAAAAAAGACGAATGTATGACTCCTTCATAACTGTATTGATAAAATCAATTTCTTAATTATCGACCGTCGGCTATCGTTATCCATTCCCAGATTCAACACCACATCCTGTTAAATGGGGAAAAGGATCATCCCGTTCATCTATATTGCCTGTCTTAGCCTACAACACTGTCTACAAAACCGTTTATATATTTATTATAGTTCACAAAATTGATCGAAATTGAAGAAAGTGATGAAATAGATGAACTTTCGGATGAGTTCGATAACTTATACTATAGGCATCGATATAGGTATACTAATAAAATACCAATATATATATATATATATATAAATAATATAATCATAGTCAAAAATCGTTGCAAACTTTGACGTGAAACAACTGTTAGTAAAATATATCGAGTGTTGGTGTCCACTCGAACAAATCAATGCAAAAACATAAATAACATAAGCCATACCTAATAAGAAACGAGCTAGAATTCCGTTGGAATTACTTCACTGTTGTAAGTAAGAGAAAAACAGACCAGTGAACTTGACCAATGAGAATTATTTTTACATTTAGGTAGCCTAGTGGTAGAGCTCCTGCCTTCAAACCCGAAGGTAGCAAGTTCAAACCCCGGTACGTACTCCTGGCTTTAACAAACTGAATTGCGCTGTAGCATTGAGATATTTATCTATTGATTAGTTTAAGCCAATGGCGACTAATTAATTAAGAATATATATATATATCCCGGCAAAGCGTGAATCGCCATCTACCCTTGATATTATTAATAACGGGGTATGCCACATTATTATATATAGAAAAATTCACATGAAATATATAGAATAACATGTGTTTAACAACTTAGCATTAAATAACTAATGTAGTTTTGCATTTTTAAATGTTTTATCTATAATGAATTATGATAAAAATAATTATTCTAATATGAATTACTTGATATAATACAATTATTTTTTAGTAATATTTAGTAATATATTATTACAGTAAGATAATTCACTGTTATATGTACTCAGTGCTATTTAAGGCAGTACATTCTAAATGTGTAATGAATCGTACTTTTTATTTAATAGTAGTTATTAAACACCGTTGAATTTCAATCGATTTATTCTAAATATATTGATTTTAATGTTAAATGAAATAGTACTCTGTTAAATAGAAAAATACGCCTCTTAAATGAAATCGTATTCTGGATTGTAAACAGTGAATTATATACGTTAAATTACCGAAGTTTGCGGCCGTTATACTATATAATGATACCCGTTACTGTGCAACTCGTACATTATATACGCATTTAACAGCCTCATTTCAGGTAATTAATGTACATAGGTCTACATAATATATTAAATTATATTGATCAATAATCTAAATTTTTTACGGATCATTAATGAAACATCGATGATGATTCAAAATGATTTGAATTGTTTGTTATTATCATATAGATTAATTTAAACAAGTATAGTTTAAATCTATGGTCACTATAAAAATAATGTTCATTACGTATGTTAAAAATGTTCATTTTAAATGTCTTATATTGTGCATAGTTTATTTTCTGTATATTCGTGCTACTTTAAACAAATTCATTGTTTATTATCAGTGGGATAATATATTTCGTCGGTGAAAAAGCCCCGGCCCCATTGTTAATTATAATGATAGCAATTAAAACGTGACACTTAACAGAAATAGAATTAATGTTAAGAGGAGGCAGAAATACAGCTAATTATAATTGAAGCAAAGATAAATGTATTCAACTGTTTATGCTCTTAACTTTATTTGCTGTTCATACTGTCATTGTAATTATATTAGTGAAGTTTGTTTTTTTCAGTTGTTTTTTAAAATAAAATAATATATTGTATTGTATCTTCGTGCATATAATGTGAAGCTGAAGGAACATTAGCAGCAGTAACTTTAATGTAAACTATACTTCAGGGCACTAACAGTTAAGAGGATAGGTAAGGATAATTTAGTTATTGTATGGCCGTGTGTACAATACATGTCGTTGGTGAAAGATTTATTGAATCAAACATTAATTTAGACATGATATATGGAAATAACGAGCATTTTCGTCATGTTTACATTAATTTTTAATGAATATATGTTGTACATACTATGTTGTATGTTGTATATATGCAGTGAGTACAGACTATTTTATAAATATGTAAATATTTAGCTATTGCTGTCGTCTTTACTTACGCAAGATATAAAAAGCGGTTTTCGGAAGAAAGAGTATTGAATAATTAATTAACTAATTAAATAAATAAATACTCGTTTATTAAAGACTAGTTATTTGTTAATAGAAAAAGTTTATAAATGAATGTTATAGAGCACAGAGCACAGAGCACAGAGCACAGAGCACAGAGGTTAAACTTAAAAGTTATGATTTTATTCAAGAGAACTTATTTTGATCATTGAATTTAAGTCCTACGCTTACTATTAGCCTACTATACTAAATCCTTATAAATATTATTATATTTGTATAAAATACGACAGTATTTATTTATATATCTAACCATTTTGACATAGAAATGATAAAATGTGTTGTTCTACGTTCACTAATTTAATTTTTAAAAAAACGATTTATATTCAGTTGTCCTCCATTGTGACATCCTATATTATAACAAGAAACAACTGCACGTATATATTCATAGCCTCACTGACAGATTTTCTGAACAGACCTTCATAACATTTAAAAAAAAGAGCATTTTTCCAGTCTCAACGGGTTAAACATTGACCTTCGCGTAAAATATTTCCGGTAAACGAGCAAGACAATCCGATCACATCGTGTCTCAAGCATTAATGAACTTAAGTTTCACAATTCAATAGAGTTTGAAAGATATATTTGACTGGGAACAATCACACTCTCTTGTTCTGCAAACACAGGGGGTAGCAATGCAATGATACAACTGTTCAGTGTGTGTGTGTTTGTAGGTGTTATGCGTGTCGTTGTGAATAATACATCAATATTGAAAAATTATTTTACCAGTAGTAGTATATAAGAGTAGTATAAATGTTTAAAATATGGTTATAGTAAGACAATATAAGAAAATACCAAGGACGACCATAATAATAGAATGAGAAACTTTCAATGTGTAAGAAAATAATGATCGAGCAAATAGTTTCTTCTATATTTGAATAGAATGTATCCATTTACTACTTACCAGGGAGAAAATAAATACATGAAATTACTTTTATCGAGTCTAACTGCGATTACTTTACGTAAATTAAAAGTGCGTTATCCTCTTAATTTAGTCGTCCTTGGATAATATTAAGGTTAATATTGATGTTAGAACAGTAGTATAATGTATGATTCATATAAATGATTATACAGTTAGTATACACAGTCAACTTTATGAAATGCTCCTCTATAGCATTTGATAACCAAACAATCAATTTAAAATATTTACCGACGTCTCATTTTCAATCATTCCGTATAAAAAATGATCGCATCCTATGACGAAGGTATAATGGAACCATTCTTTGTGAATTTGTTAACGCCAGGTGTTATTCGCGTTGTCTTCATATAAAATTATTAAGAAAATGATACTACTATTAAGAGATTGATACTACTATAATTCTGTCTACATTTTATGGAAATGAAAGATTATAATGCTCACTATTAACATGAAAAATGAGTACAGTCATGTAAATAGAAGGCTATCCATATTTGTGAGAAAATAACTTACGCAATTGGAATTAATAGTTTGAAAACGCCCAACAAAAACGTTGTTTTATATAATAGCGTAAAAGCATTATGTTTAAGCTTCCGATTGAAATAGTTGAGAAGTAGTCTATAGATATATAATACTGTTCGATCAAAGAATTAAGAGGAATTCTAGATTATTTGGTTTGGATGTTAAATAAACAATCCTACGGTACGGTAGATTATGAAGTAGAATTGCTCCTCCGTTACTACTGATGTTAAATAAACAATCCTTCTAGATCATTTGGTTTGGATGTTAAATAAACAATCCTTCGGTACGGTAGATTATGGAGTAGAAGTGCTCCTCCCCTACTACTGATGTTAAATAAACAATTCTACGGTAGACTTCTACGGTAGACTTTTGTATAAAAAGTTTAAGTCAAATGATTTGATTTGTGTAAACATAAAGAACAAAATTTAAAAATAGAATGTAATGAATTCATGGATGGCAACGGAAACGAGTGGGTTGACAAAATAGGATGACAGAAAAAACGTACAATTATGTAAATTTGTAATATTGTTTTATATATATTAACCAACAATATTAAACATAATCATTAGGCAGAACTATTAATATGATTTAAATTACATTAAAAAAATTCTTTATAGAATCAAAACTTTAATATACAATAGATATTTAAAACAATATATATAACATCTTTATCCATAACCTTGTTTATTTATTTATTATAAAATCATTTGTTTTCTTTAAAAAAATATCCGTAGCAGTACCTCCTATAATTAGATTGTAATTTTTTTAATTGAATTAAAAAAATGTTAGCTACTTGTAAGAACTGATTGATTTGTATATATATATATATCTACTAGCTATCTATATAGTCATTGTTATATATAATCAAATATTTCAAAACATTTATTCGTGTAAAATGAAGCATTATATGGCTAGTCTATACGGATTGAAAAAGAGTATATACCCTGCACCTCTTAGTTTCCCCGCAGAAATAATGTAAATTTTTTTAGATCTATATCTTTGGTTGGTCTTTATCAGTTTAAAAGAATGAAACGGTTCTCTTTATATTATATAAATTTTTACACACGCCAATACATTTATGTTTTAATTTTCTAAGAGGAGAGATCTATAGAAAGATCTCAGAAAGATGCCGATAATATCCTCATAAGAAATGCAATATGCTTATGTATTACTCAGATCCTGACAAGAAATAAAAAATTTATCCCAATTTTAACAAAACTTACCAAGATCCTTCAAGATCCTCCATCAAGATCCATGAAACTCTAACTAAGAAATTTGAATTTCAAATCAATGCTTTCTAAAGTCATAACAATTATCAGTGGATTTTGCTCTTGCAGTAAATTTTAATTTGACACTGCGTACTATTTTCATCTGCTTTGTTTTCTATGAACGTAAACTTGTAATCTTGAAAACTCAAAAGTTTATTTATCCATTTCTTTCCTTGATTTATTCATGCACATGACTGTAATAATCGATTCACTCAATTATGTTAGGTAATTGTTGTTATGGATTTTATTTCTAATAAGTGATAATACGCATTGTTGATACAGCACTGAAATCAATTTATAGCTAGCCCAATAACCAAGCGTCAATAACTACTTTGCAACAGGGTGATGTTATCATATTTAAAATTCCTAGGTTTAATCTTATCTTAAGCACTGTTGACAAAAAATACGTATATAGCGTTTAATGGTCTTCTGTGTCATATAAAGAGGATTCAAATCATGGGAGATATCGAATATATAACCATATTTTATAAATAATTGGTGAGATAAATAATACTGTATATTAGTAGTAGACTTATAATAATTGCTCAATATTGAAAATCTGTTGAAAAATATAATTGTATTTGATTCAATAAAGAAAAATTATAAATAAGTTAAGAAAAGTTTTTTAAAACTAAAGAAATGTCACTCAAGACTTTGTCCATTATAGCGAAGAACCAACGATATGATTTGTACATTGCCAGAAATTATTAATGGAGAGGTTTTCGCGAGAGTTCATTAAGCTGATTATACAAAAAAGAACTCTGTATATGCCTACATGGTTGAGAAGAAGATATAATATCACGTAATTATCTATTTTAAGTACAAAGACACCAAGACAACGTAATAGAGATTATGGACAGTGGGGTAATGAATAAAGTAGATAAAATGTTCTATCGCAATTTCACTAACGTATTTGTGTAACGGTTCATTACAAATTTGAAAGGAACATATTTTATTTTAAATGTACAAATTAAATATTAATATCGAGAATCAGTAAATAAAAAGATAATATTTGAAGAAGGAAGACAACTCTTACTATAAAACAGCAAAAGTGACCTATTTCGCTAAACAGTGACTTATATATATATAAGTGACCTATATACAGTGACCTATATATTAGTGACCTATTTCGCTATATTATACTGAAGAATGCAGTCTTGAAAGGCAAGTAGTTGATATGAAATTAAATACAAACAAATTGTACCTGTAACTGTAACTTGTAATAAATCACAAATGTTAATGATGATTATGCAATACATATATATATATCCTACTATTTAAAATTTGATCTGTATGCCGCTGACAACCGTTGGGTTCATTTATTAATGGGTCTTGAAGTTTTTCTTGTAGATCTTAGATAAATTAACTGCAACTTGGAAGTTCGACTAACTTTCTTTTTCATGTGGGGAACAAATGGGGAAGGCGCCTCTAATGACACACATTTTGTTCTATAATATGTAGTTAAAAAAAGTTATATATCTTATTGAACAAATTTTCAATCATGAGCTAAAAATGGATTAACTTTTTCTCATACATTTTTTTGAAAATTTGACCACGTGGGTTGCTAACAGGGACCTATTAATTTGACCTAGTATTTCATAAAAACATTTTGTGCTATTTTGAAATATTTTAGTGCTTCTTTTAAATTCCACTCTGAAAATTATTTAAATTACACGTAATTTACTTTAGAATGATTTTGTGCTATTTTAGTGAATTTATTTACCGATTTAATTTTGATGAGCTCATCAATTGTTCAAAAAGTGACATGTTAGACTACATTTTATGTAATTATCTTCCAACTATTTGATTTTTTATCGAACATTGAATAACATTTTTTATTCAATCCACATAAAAAACATATTTTAAAAGTATGAAAATCCATTGTGATGATAAATTAAGTATGATGAAATAAATATTAATCAATTCAGAGCGTAATCAATTCAGAGCGTAATCAATTCAGAGCGTAATCAATTCAGAGCGTATTCAATTCAGAGCGTAATCAATTCAGAGCGTAATCAATTCAGAGCGTAATCAATTCAGAACGTAATCAATTCAGGGCGTAATCAATTCAGAGCGTAATCAATTCAGTATTTCGTATTTTCTACAATAAATTGACCAAAACACGCTTAGGCGGTAAAACTTATCTTGTCATATGATGAGCTATATCTACTGGTTGAGATGTCATAAACACTATTTTAATAATTAAAGTGTTTTTGTTATCAATAAATTGTATGGTAGCATATCCTCAAAAGTATATTTTTATTTAATTAAAGAAATGTTATCTACAAAAATGAGTTATTTTATGAAAACGATAAACCATTTAATTAGGTTTAATAAAAACGTTTAATTAACGTTAAACCATGACAACCAATTATTAAAATTGATTTTAAATGCTAAAACTATCGATATTATTGATCAGAAGGTGAAATCATTTTGAATTTCATCCAATTAGAGAATGTGTGTAATTTTTTACTTTTGATTCTTTAATTTTTTACTATTGAATTATTGTCGTTAATACTAAGTAAGCACTAAGCGCAGAGCCACTACAAACAGTAGGGAGACATGTTGCTGTAATTTTCTAATAAGAATCTTATTGTAATAATCTTATTGATAATCTTGTCAATTAAAAAATATCTGATTACTATTTTAACTTTAAATGTATACTGACATTATTTATTGAATGTGTATGTTTTTCAGAATGATAATTTTTATTTTCTTATGTCTTATTTTTATATATTTTATATTATTATATTTTTATATTTATTTCTGTTATGTAACAAATTAATTTGTTCACTTTCGTTTTACTAAATTTTAATGTTTAATACGCATTAAAAGTAAATTTGTTTTACTGAACATTTTGTTGCCAAGGGGCACAACTGTAAATAGTTGTGAAAATGCTATAGGCCCCTAACGCATTAATATATTCTTGTCTTTTAAGTTAAATATGTGTAATACAAATTATTAAATGCTACATTTATTTTATATTGGTGTTCAAGAAATATTTTCATGTATTTTAATACTATTATTAGACTTTTTTTTATACTATTTTAATAATAATAGTATTAAAAATAAATATAATATTAAATATATTAGAGAATACCTAAAGTTTGACAAAGTATTTACTAAAAGGGAAAAAATTAATTGCGAATGAATGAAATCTGTTAAATGAATTAAATGAAGTGCCTGGATTGTACGACATAGAGATACAAGTGTGGCCGTCGAATCGGCGCTCTACGTTCCCCTACATATAAAAATAGATCTCTGTCAATTTCGCCTATATGTTACAACTTTTTTTTTTTACAATTCTCCTAAAACTTTCTATGGACACAATTCAATTGGCCTGATTTGGGAGAATTATAAAATAAATTGGATTGGAGGTAATTAGGGAATTGAAAAATAGTGACATGTGTGAAAGAATCGTGAAAAAGCTTATTATAGTAAGTGGCGATTCGAACCTATCTTCTGCTCATTATATTGATTTCAAATCTGCCGATATAATTATTTTTCTCTTGTATAATAATTTGTAAAAGTTAGAATCTGATATTATGAAAAACAATATATACGCTAATATCTGCTCAATTGGCTTCAGTGTTATTTGTACTGTTGCTAACAGTATACTATTGAATGCGTTGGCCGTTGGCCGAGTAATTTCAACAATTGATAATAATGTGTTAATTGTTCATTTTATGAGTTATTATCAATTTGACAACAATTGGATGGAACAATTGGATAAACATTGGATGGAAAAATTGGAACAACTAAGATGTATATTTCAATTTGTAAATTTGTAAGGGCGCAAAGATAGGTCTAAAATTAAGTTGAATTCACTTTTATAGTGTAACTGCAGTCGAAGCATTATAAAGTTGTTACTTGTACTTTAGACATAATAACCGAGGTAATCGATTTATAGAATATTTATAAAATGAGATAAGTCACTGTATTTGCTTTTGTTGACTCTGTGATTTTACACTATTGGTTTTATACTTCTCAGACATCTTTTGAATTAATTTTTCTTTTTTGTATAATTAAGGTTCACTATAAATATTCTGGCATATCAACTCACCGTATGTGTATACTTTCAATAGCCTATTTAGTTTCGCAATTTCAAACTGATTACAATCAGAGTCTTCATCGAAGCTATAGCGGTGAAATTTTTAATAAATTTATGTTTTCAAAAACTTTTTACGATTAGTGTTTAGAATAGCGCGCGAAAACACATATTCGTAACACAACAAAGTTTAACCGTCAACACTGTGAGAGAAAAGGATGTCATTAAATCATTAAAATGTCAATTAATGCATGGTTAAAAATATGAGCACTTATCAATTAAACTGTATATTTTGTAATTATAAATGACTGCGTTTCAGTTACAGAATAGTTATGTAGTATTTATGGTGATGCTATTCAACCTTTTTTTTTATAAAAATGAAGAGAGTCGGAAAAACAATTTTTTAAAACAAAGCTTGGGAGTAGAAAAGATTTTCAACATTTTTGAAAACCCCTCTCAATGTATATTATTTTTAGAGTTAAGATCACTCGTTTATTTCAACGAAGACATCAAACTGTGGCTTAACTTATAATGCACTATAATTATTTATTATAAATATTTGCCGGTAATATTAGGGGAGTAAACCATATAATGTGTTAAACAGAAAGCTTAAAGCAATCGAGCTGTAGGCCTACTTGTATAATAACAACAATTTAAATAAAACGTTCGCTTTCGTTGACCTCAATAACTAGCAAATCAAAATTTCTGAATTGACCGATAACATGTTTTTGTCTAGGAATGAACTTATATATAAATATACCATGTCTGTCGGCTGTGACAGCTATTGAATACAGTTACGATACTATGATGATAATTTGAATTATTCTTAATTTGCTCTATAATAATAATAACCTCTGCTGAAAGTGAAGGAAAATGGTTACTTCCAGTATCAAATATAGGAGCGGATTATGGATATCTTTTTTTATTTTAGCGCATTAAATCGCTTTGTACAAATTTCAAATTAGACATATATAACAATATATTATAACCGTGCAGAAATGCATATGTTTCATAAATTAATTAAAACTTCAAAAAACTAAAGATGTTAAATATGGGTCTCTGAACATGTAAATGAATTCCGTTTGGATTTTTGTTCAGAGTTAATTAGCCCCATCCCCGTAGTGGCTGTTCTACGACTATTTTTTCCCCAGCTGTTCTATTGTCTTAAAACCAATATCAAGTGAATAAACAAAAATATATTCTTCCAGCTTCCAGGTCTGTAATTACTATAAGCTTGGCATCTGTGAAACTGATGGAAGTCTTAAAAATCAACATAAATTCTACTAAAAAACAGAAAAATATATGAAGGCCATTATTTTTCTCATCCACCATCGTGAAAATGTGAAAACTGTATTTGATTAAATTTCTTTAATACTCTTTCACGTGCAAAACTGGCATTGTTGTAGTGCTGCTTATCGTCGCCCTTATATTACTGTTTTAAATTTAAATTGATTAAACGAATGTGTTCATTTTAAATTGGCTACTATTTTTAACAATCGACTTATATTTTCGAAAGGTAAATATTATATCAAATTTGGCTAAATTATAACTATTCTTTAAAAAATCTGAATGGCATATTTAACAGATTCAGTATCATGTATTCCGTGCAAGACACATATATTATGTGCAATTAACGTTTTCTTAGCTTAAATTTATTTGTTCAAATGTGTTCTTATATACTTCAAAGCAACATTAAGTTTACATAAACATTTATTATATTCAGGTAATTAGCCTTATGTTGTAGTTTATATCCTTACCTAGGTATAATAGTTTAACCCTTTCCAATCGGTCGCTATAATAGATTAAAACCATCCCATACGTATATAACGACAATATAAAATATTTCCTACATCGAATTTCAGAACATTTACAACTTACTTTTCATTGCCTGTTGTGCAATAGTTACTCATGTATATTAGACATGCATAATTATTATGTGTAGCCTGCCCCATCAATTTTAATAAA
>JAUZND010058076.1:0-18551 GCA_034780555.1 Coelogynopora nodosa
AAAACTACTGTTTTTGTTTCCTTTTTTTAGAGTCCTTGGTCGCCAACATGGGTACTAACAGCTTGTGGAAGGGGAGAGTAGGTGGGGGGGTCAGTAAAACGTACAAATCCCGTATTTGTTGCTGTAGTACTCCTTGGAGAAATCATCGCAATCACAGATGAGGAACTTCCTCCCGTAGACGTTGATGTAGGTTCCGATCGTGAGGTCGGTCTCGTGGTAGAATTCGGTGTTCACTGCTCCAGTCTACATAGAGGGATTAAGAGATGGAGAGATGGAGAGAGAGGGGGGCAGGGTGAGAGACGAAGAGGTAGAAAGGGGGAATAGAGAGGGAGGGAAGGAGATAGAGAGAGGAAACCAATGACTCAGGAACGCACATGGTTTCAGGCATTTGAACAATTTCAACAAACAAATAAAAGTAATGACTGAAACGGGTGAATTATAAATTATTTAAGCATAACTGAATAAGTTACTCACCTTAGCCTTTTTGGCTGAAATATAACATATGCAAATATAAATTAGTTTAAAATGAGGCCTGTGCAAATTAATGAGAATAGCTATACGCAAACTTAGATTTACATATTTCACACTTTACTTCAGTAAATGCACTAAATATTATGTGTTGCATATATATATAGTTATCATGCAAATAAAAAAATTAAAAATTGTATGTTTTAGAGATTAAGTCACATTTGTTATTATAGTGTAATGTATAAATTATTGATTATAATATTCAGGTTCTAATAAGGTGCAATTAAAAATTCCACAAGAATCGAACATATTTTGTTTGAATAAAATTCCGCAAAAATAATTTTGCTAATAAAATAGTTTTTAAAACATCTAAGTTTTTAAATAACAAATTGCTGCTTCTTTAATTATAAATTGATAATTATATTCACAATCTGTTGTGGAAATAACCACAAATATAATAAATAGCAAAACATTAAAAAAAATTCTTCCTGTTTCATTATTCCAACATACGACATTACTCAAAACTAACACACATGAAGCTTACGAGATTCTACCACTAATACCAAACACCACGTAATCCAAACAGAACAACAAGAACAGGCGCACCTTGAGGTTGTCCAGGATGTATCGACCCGAGGTGATCTGACCAATCACGTTGAGGACGGTCCTGTCGGCAACAGCCCCGGGCAGTGGGAGGGCGCCAACATTCTTGGGTAACTTCTGCCGCCGCAGGAAGGTGGGCGCGGCGTCCCGTCCGGAGTTGGCCGGGATCACCTCTCGGATCTCGATTGTATCGTCGGCTGTATTGTGGTACAATTAGATTAATTAGTTTTATTATAATATACACAGCAACTGGCCTATACTACTGCTCACTGGAATTAGTAGTAAGAATTGTGATAATTTAGTTTTTAAAACATTTTTAGGGGGCTCCACGAAAATATTTTTTGAATAATATAAATTCATAAATTTAATTCAAAGCAATAAATAAATGTCAAGAATTAATTATCTTCCAGTTATTTTCCAAAATGTAATAATCAAATTGAAAAAAAGTGATGTTATTTTCATAAAAAAGATAAATCATCCAGAAACATAAATTTGTATAGGCTATACAAGATTATATCGAATATTGTATGGCTATTTGTACATACTGAAGAGAATAATACGGAATACATTTTAGGTCAACAGAGATTTGCCACAGCAATATTCTTTAAAAGAAACAGAAAATTAGTTGAATATGATTTAATGTTTATGCATGTGTATTAATCTTTTAAAAATATTTGCAGAAAGATAGAATTTTCCGAGGCGCGCTTTGCCATCTCGAGCACCACTCACAGAGGAAGTAGTGGAGGACCATCTCCCTAGAGTCCCCATAGAGGGAGTCCGTATCGTCCCAGAAGCAGTAGAAGCGGAGCACATGACGGTCGTGGTCCAGAAACTGTTTCAGGGTGTCGTGCCGCTCGTAGGGGCGCAACGGCTGCATCGATTCGTCCATCTGACGGCACACACAAGGCGTGGCGGAGCGACGCGGTTAAGACAATACATAGGAATGGGCGTTGTCTTCTCCATAAGAAACAAGGCCTCATCAACTCGTTTGGGTTGACAGTTTACGCTCTAACCATACGTAATCCCAGAGTACAATGGATAATTATAACTGTCTATAAAATAGCAAAATACAATATAAAAACAACGGGGAAGGTTTGGAAATAATTCGCTACAACTTTTTTAATACCTTTCACAATGTAAAACAAAAATGATATTTGAATTGATACATAATTTAATTATAATAAACAATACTTCTGTAAAAAAACAGGTGTTATACAAGCAGAAACAAAATTAGGCTATTTTAGATATATTTATTGGAACATAATATGTATGTATGCTTTATAATTATTGTAAAAATTAACAATATTATACAAGGTAATGAAAGATTAAAGAAAATATATTTTAAAGAAATAAAAATGCAAAAGTCCTCACACTACTATACAAATTAATTTACTATATTGAACATAAAAAGAAGAAGATTTAAAACGTGTAATGGCGATGCGCTGATAAAGAGCGCGCTAGAGAATGGACTCACCCCCTTGCGCACGTCCGAGTAGGGGTCGCCCGGCACAGACTCCGGCAGCCCAACCTTGACCCCCATCTTGCGCAGGAAGTTGGCGGTGAACTCGTCGCAGTCGACAAGCCGGAAAACCTTACTGTAGAGCTCCAGCTCGGCGCCCACGTTAAAGTCGTCCACCGTGTAGAAGGACTCGTCCTGCGGGGCCGGTCGCGAGATCCGGTGACGTCGGATCAGGGTCCCTAGCAACCGGGAGTTGAGCCGGTATTTAGAAACATGGCGGCAATAGTAACTGAGGCCCTAACAAGCGGGAGTTGAGGCGGTATTTAGAAACATGGCGGCAATAGTAACTGAGGTCCTAGCAACCGGGAGTTTTTATGGTGTTTAGTAACGTGGAGGTTATAACAACTGAGAGTTTAGACGACATTTACAAACATGGTGGACAAGAGTAACAGGGACCTTAGCAACCGAAAGTTGGTATAGATATTAGCATCATGGCGGGTTATAGAAATATTGTCCTTAGCAACCGGAAGTTGTATCAAATGAGGCCTTAGCCACCGGAAGTTGGTATTTCTTTAATGCAAAGTTGGTATTTCTTCGCAACTGAATCCTTACCAACAGGCTAAGCAATCAAAGTTAGACAGTATCTTGCAATATGATAAGGTTTACGAATAAAGGTTATTTTATTCGGCATATAGAAAAAAGTTTATTTGCAGAATTCTATCATAGAAGCTATATGAGTTTGAAATAAAATAATGTCAAAAAAAGCATAACACAAAAATGACACGATATAGAATTGTCCTAAGTTAGAATTTTCATGACAATGAAATTGTAAAACTTTAGATAGACTATTCAGAACATCGAAATGGATAAATTGTCCAACTTTCAAAGCAACAAACGTTCTTAATGAAACCGATAATAATATTTTGTATTGCCAGTAAAACAAGAAAGACAAAATAGACTTAACAATTCCAAATCGAAGAGACCTAAAGTTACAAGCAGCTTTGGATAGATGGATTGACACCCCTCCTCCCGGCATAGATAACAGCCCTCACACTATGGCACTTAACTCACCTTGCGGGAGACCGCTGTTCTTCATCCGTGCCTCGATCACCTGGATTGTGTCGTCCTCCAGGTAGAAGTAGACCTTGCAGTGGCGGATCCGGAACTGCTCCTCTCGGCGCTCGCTCACGGCCTCCTGCGCAATGGACAAACAAGTATTATGACTTCAGTCATCTACTTTTTACTTGCACATACGGTATATACCTGTAGTATAAAACTTGTATATAACCTGTAGCGTCATTTATAAACCGCCCTGGTCAAATTAACCCATCGGTATTAAATTGTTTACTACTGAAAATATACCTTCTGAAATTTTAAGTATCTATCAAATTTCTAATAGGCATTTGATTCCATACATTTTCATATAATGTAAAGGAGAATTCGATGTAGAAATTTTACATGACTCAAGATGATCTAAGCATGGACCTTTAGACAAATTTAATCGATGTTAACTGATCAGAGAATAAATGAAATATTTAAAATAGGCCTGAAATGTACACCATTATGTATTACACTGATATATAATTACCTGTATAGGTTAAATGTTAGTGGAAAATTTTTAATTTAAAATTGCCTGGTGCAAATATGGTTAAATCTTAGCCCAAAAGTAAATAACACGGACAAACAATCACGAAATAAATAAAAATATATTTTATTAATTATAAAGGTTTCAAATCAGTTTTCCATTTTAAAATTAGTTTAATACAAACATTAATATTTACATATTTAAGAGCGAATAATCGGAAATTAAATTGGGCTACTATAACAAATTCACTATTTAAAATTATGCTCCCAAAATGATGAACTCTTTCTTTATAATAATTATATAATGTCTTAAAAAATTTGAAGGGCTTTCTCAGTTTGAAAATATATATTTATGTTAGGCCTCAGAGTGCACCTGATCACATTTAGAAAAAAATTGAATCACATTCCGGTTATACTATAAATTAAGTTTTTCTAGATACTGAAAAGTTAAATAATGAAAGAAGCCGTTAAAAGAAGCAAAGTGTCTATAAAATTTTTCTGCATTAATATTATTATTTTAGATTGTTTTGTTGACATTAAAAAATAACAGAACTAAAAAAACGAATATTCAGAAAGAGTAAATAAAAAGGTTAAATGAATGATATGCCATGAAACAAAAAAAATTAACAGTTTACAAAATAATGACAACTTTTTGGTAGGAATACAAATATATTACGTCAGTAGTTCTCTACAAAAAAATTGTGTAAAACAGAAGAACAAAACAGCCACCCACACCCCACCCACCTGGTAGTAACCATTGAAGGAGAGAACCTGCTTGTCGAAGGCGACCCAGGCCGGCTGATTGGTGGCCCCCTCTCCCCTGGGGTAGCGGCTCTTGTCGGCATCGCGGCGCTGCCCGGGGAGACAGTCGCCCCCGATGCCCGGCCGGTTGTCTCCAAACATGAAGGCCACTGAGTTCTTGGCATCAAAGTGGTGCGACTTGTGGTAGCGCTCCTTGCCCAGCTGTTCAAAGGATTTTTGAAGTGATAATTAACGATGTACATGACACACTACTTGCTAGTAGTAGCTGTGTATAATAAACCTTTAAAATAAGTGAATATTTGTTTAGTTGATTAGGGGAAGAAATGGTTAATGTTTATTAGCCTCATGGTCCCTACAGAAACCTTTCAGATCTTCTATCACTTAAACGAACACTTATCAGTATTTCAATTCTTGACTGGAACAATAGTTAGCTGGGGATGGAAGGGGATCAGATCCACCTCACATAGATTATAGAATGTCTTTATCAGAGAGAAAATATTTTCATAAATAAATGTTGGACTTAATAATATATTTTGTGTCAGCTTTACAAGCTTTTATTAGCTTTCATAATGGCCATTGTATACAGAATAGAACTTAGTATATATTATACATAGATTCAATTGTTATTAATAAATAAATAAATATATATATATATTAACATTACATGGATATTATAGAGCATGATAATTTTACAAAAATAAAATTAAGTTTATAAATTTATCTCAAAAGAACACATAATGAAGTAGTTATTGATCTATGTATAAACAGTCTTTATTGTGTAGATTAAATCAACAATTTATTTTTAGAGACTCATAATGGCATTTTTGAAGAAATGAATATAATTATTCAAATAAAATAAATACATTTTAGTTAATTATCAATTAATTTAACAGCTATCCAAATTCTATAAACTCTAAAAAAATGTTTTTTTTAATATTGATATTGAAAGTCAATTACCGAATAGACTATAAGAATGAAGATGCTGATAGGTCTACAAATTATATAGATTATATTAAAATTATAGCCATTACTCCCATATAGTTATCCTAATAAATGTCTGCCTATATTGTAGACATTTTATGGTAAATTATGTATCACTATAGTTGTTATAACAGTCAACAATAATTTCTTCTATTAACCAGGAATTCATGGGTAACATATATAATCAAATTTGAGTATGTTATTGTGCGCATTATGAAGTTTCATAATTAATATAAAAAAAGAAGTCCAATAGTAATGTTAAAAACTTCAATTATAAATATATTTTGAATAAATTTATTGAACACTATAAAATTAATAAAGCAATATAAATTTATGAACTCATACTTCAAATATGTGAAAATATTTTAAATTCAAACAAAATGATTATATATCTTGTTGGAAAAATTAGAATTTATCAATCTTAAAAATCAAAACGCAATGTAGATAAGTAGGTTAATAACTATAGATAGATATTATACTAAAATTGCACAATGTTATTTCTATACAAATTTAGAACATAGAAATATCCATCCACAATCACAATTAATTGTTGGAATATCATCACAGATATGGATAGCTTCTTTAATGTGTCTGTCAGGGTGATCCTTAACATATTCTAAAATGTTTGCAGTAAAAAGAACATTTGGAATGTTTTGGGTATTGTGTCATTTATTCTAGTGTTCTGCAATGGCTAACATCTTAAAATCTCCTTTGTGAATAGCTGTATATGTTTCTTTATTTGAGTATGTAGTTCTCTTTTGGTTTCCCCAATATATTTATCATTACAAATAGAATAAGTTAATTTGTATATAATGTTTTTATTTTTACAAAATGTGATAGGGTACAATTTTTAGTTGTGCATGTAGGTGGCTGTAAGCATGAGGATATTAATTTATCATGTAGTTTGGATCCTGATGTAAAAATATTATATGCCAACAATTAATTCAGATTATGGTTGGATATCTTTATGTTCTAAATTTGTATAGAAATAACATTGTGCAATTTTATATATAATATCTATGTATAGTTATCAACCTACTTATCTATATTGACTATTGATTTTTAAGATTTATAAATTTTCATTTTTTCAACAATTGATATATATAATCACTTTGTTTGAATTTAAAATATTTTCACATATTTGAAATATGAGTCCATAAATTTTTAATTCTTATATTCATTTTATAGTGTTCAAGGAAGTTATTCAAAATATGATTATAATTCAATATTTTTTATTATATATTATCATATTCTAAAATCATATTTTTTAGTTTATTATAATATTATATTTATATTATTTTAAATATTAATAAAACTTAATATATTAATTCAATACAATTTTAAAATCAAATTTTATTTTTAAAATAAATTATTTATGGTAAATAATTCAAATACTAATTATAACTCCAGATAATTAATCTATTTATCACAATCTTTATATATAAATCCTATTTTAAGCATATGTAAGATATATTAAATAAAAAATAAAGTATATTATATATTATATATCAATAACAAATATTACAATTTCATTAATAATGTAAGCTTTATATGGGTGTGGTAAAAACTAGACATTAATTAAATAATGTTTTTTAATTAACCCATTAAATATATATTATCTGGACAATACATGTCTGGACTATAATAGAAGCTGAAGGTAATGCTATTTTACCACATATAAATACTTAATCTAATGCTATTTATCAAATTGTTTTCTTATAACAAAACATAAAAAATTAATACATACCAGTAATATATCATTGTATCTACTCATTTAAAGTTAATTTATCTATACTCATTCTTTTTTTAAATAATACTATCAGTAAGATAATAAAAAGTATCAGAAAAACAATTTTTTATAATATTTATTAAACTATAAATAATATTTTTTATTAGTAAAATTATTCTTGATATTACTAGATATTTCAAAATGTTATTGAAATTACATTCTTTATAAGCTTAATAAAATGTTTTATTTATATCAGTCCCATTTTTTTGTGTGCACAGCCAGATATAAAATGTGTAGTTATAAATTAAGTAATTGCTTTAAATTTACATAAGTATATCAAAATATACTTTGATATACATTTGTCAGGGTGCCCGCGCTATTTTCACTACAAATTCCAGCATTTGACAAAATTTCCAGACACAATTTTGATGAAATATAAAACTAACATATATCCATTATAACAGTGTATTAAGGAAACTTAAACATGTTTTACACATAAATGATTTCATGTTTATACAGATATAATATATGACTTGTTACATACTATCATAGAATTAGGATTCTAATTCTATGCATACTATACACTGATTATTATAAAAGTATTTAGAACAAAATTAAATTGTTTATACGTATGACTGTGTAGAAAGCTTAGAATGTTTAGAGGGAATGTATGTACTACTAATTATTTTGGTAGTTTAGATAATTGATCTTTCTTTTCTAGCACAGTCTTTCTTAAAGAATTTGCTTTGGATAATGTTATAAAACACTGCTTGGCCTCAGCCAACAAAGAAAGTTTGTCAATATCCTTATCAAAAGAGTCAATTTCTTTTTGAAGTTTTAATCGCTTAGACTTGCTGTCCTCCATGTCTTTTTGATATGGAAAGAAAACTTTATAGAGTCATAAAATGAACTATTTTCCAAAAAATAATTTATCGATAATTAAGAGAATTATCTCATCAAACTTTTTGGTGCAAGCAAAAAGTGAATTTTCCCTGACATTTTTTTACAAATCACAAAATCCCTGACATTTTTAAGCATTTGAAAATTCCAGAAATTCCCTGACGCGCGGGCAATAGTATAATACTATTGATTTTACGACATGTGATGACGTCATACGGTCAAAGTAATAGTTATACAGTAAAAATATAAGAAATTTTGAAATAATGTTCCATTTAAATACACTATATGTCTTCCCAAAATTTCCATTAATTATACTTTTTTAAATCATAAATCTATGACGTCATCTAAACATAATATCCATTTACATGGACAGATGGCTATTTCCAAACCAAATTTCAAAAATATAATCGGTGACAAGTATGATTTTTGAGGGGGTATGAATTTTGACCGTTCCTATGTAACCCCCTCAATCTATTCGCAACAAACTATGATTTCTGGTATTTCACCCCAAAAATACAATCTGTGACAAGTATGATTTTGGAGGGGGTATGAATTTTGACCGTTCCTATGTAACCCCGTCAATCTATTCGCAACAAACTATGATTTCTGGTATTTCACCCCATTAAAATGTTTTGGTCACAGGAAAAATTAGCATTTAGTTTCGTTCGCAGGAATATTTTTCGAAATAAAAAATGGGTATACCCGCAAACAGTTAAACCATTAAAAATATTTAAAACAGATTTGACATAAAAATGAAATATGACTAAAATGGGGTCTTGGATAAAACGGAATTTGACGGAGGGTTAGGAGGGCTATAAAGACCCTCAAACTTTCTGAAATTTTAAGTTAAAAAGAGGAAGAATATATATCCAAAAAGAGAGGTATGGATAAATTAGGGAATGGCTTCAAACCGAGGAAATTCTAACAAGCTTGAGATAGTCACACATCTAAATGCGACGCTTATAAAGATCGATATTTCGCAGTTCGTATAATAATAACAGAATAAGATTATTAGAGATCCGAATGCATCAAGTTAATTGAACAATTGTTCACCTGTAATATTCAATTTATTTTACATTTGCATGAATTAAATAAATTATATTTTACAATTTAAAATGTTCGTTCACTCATGTTTTCAACAGATCAATAATTGTTTTATATTGATTGCAATTTGCCATAATTGAAATCAATTTTTTAGTGGTACTGCTAAGATGAGTATAAAAACTTTAAGTATTTTTGAAAATAACCTCTTGTAGTTGACAACAAAATTATATAAAACAACTTCTACCAATAATCTATTCTAATAACTTAAAGAAAATTAATATTTTAGAATAATTAATCTCAAATAAAAACTAAAAACTTTTTTTCTAAAAATCAATAGCTGTAGGCATCTCATTCGAGATCGTCTTATTTTGAATTGACTCAAGATAAATAGGCGTCAATTTAGAACTGTAATTGTTTAATACGGAACTGGAAGAACTATAGAGATAAGATAAAATTCAAGACAGAAAACACACTAATATCGATCATGTCAGAAGTAACGAAATTTTTATTACATAACATTTCAATAAAATATCAATTTCATGATTTATTTAAAATTCATAAAGTACATATATAATAATAACAAACGACAGGAAAGGGTATATACATAATAAAGGCAGTTTATGTGAAACACTCAAACGTTCACCTGCAACTATTTTATTTAAGGCACAGCAATTGTTACACATAAATTGTTTCAAATATTTAATTCGCATTTGTTTAGTTCGCCAAATGTTCGAAGCTGATTAAAAGTATTAAAACAATATTAATGTGTTAAAATCGATGAGTATTATCGATTTAAAAGCGATAACATTAAATTTTTAATAAAATCTTAGTTTATCAAAAAAGGACGAGACTTTTCAGTCACACTGAACTATATGAAAAGAACGAATTCATACTAATCATTAAAATAAATTATGATTACAGAAAATGTATAAATATTTTGATTTATTATATTAATAAAAAGACTACACATAAGTTATATACTGAATGTAAAGTAACCCTGAAACATATAAAACCAGTAGGCTAATACTCAAATATAGTACATCACTTTTTAAAATATGAATAGAAAAATTTTCTCAAAGATTTGTAATTTTAATTTAGTTTAATATAGTTCTAAAACTATACTTCTACAATACAAATTCTGAAATAATAATAAATTACTTTATACAGCGCCGGTACAAAAAGAAAAAAATAATGAATGTCGTCAGCATAGATACAGATTTCTTTCTCTCACTCCTAGGTGTACAATCTAACATAATCCTGTTATATACGTTGGATACGTAAACGATGTGTCTATAGATAAATAATTTAGCAGTTGTGCGCATCCTAAATAGGCTAATTATGTTGAAACTTAATGTAATTAATTTTTTCTTAATAAAATAAGTTCTTTATTTAACGATAGTATAAATAAACGTAATATTTTACTACGATTTTAATGGTGCAAAATAAAATTTGATCTGAATTTGATTAAAATTTAAAATAGCCACGCAAAACTGTGTATGACTAATCTTTTTCACAACCGCTGTGAGGCATAGATTAAATATCCAGTAAAATATACGAAACATCTATATCTATGGTCGGCAGTTAGTACATTACAAAGTTTATATAGTTAAATGATATCGAAAAGTGAAAATCATAAAAAGAATCTCCGTAAAGATTACCTGCATAACTATGTTTCAGTGTTTTATATAATGATAATATTATTTCTAGTCTTACTCACGACCGGATAGTACAGATCAGCTATCATTAGTTAATTACTATATTAGACAAACTGAGTAACACATACAATCGTAAATCAAGGAAATTTACAATCGACCAGTAAAATATTTTACAGCAAAAAAGATACAACTTAGGATAAACAAAGCTGCTTTAGATTCACCTGCTTTAGATTCTTCCGTTTTAGTTTGCTTGTTGGGAACTTTGACATCCTCCGTCGGGGACCTGAAGATAAGGGTATTAATTATTCAGTTAAAAATGAAGCAATCATTTACTATTCGGTGCATCACGCTGAAGCATAAAGAACTTTCTGCAACAATATATTTTTATCTTTTTTTTCAACAATCATTTTTCGGTCCACATGTGGTCGATATGAGGTTGCTTGGTGGTAGATTGACTAAAGAAATAATAAAACATAGTAATATAGCTTGCTTTTTTGCATTAATTATTTGAGTTGGCCGATTAGTTAAAAAGTACTTTTTATGTGGCCATCGACACTACGAAGATTTCGGAACACTGAAAGCTATAGTTGTTAAAGTAATATATTATAAAACCAATAAATTAATTTCTGTAAACAAAATATTGAACACTTGACATACATAAATGTTAAAATTCATGATTAAAAAGTTCAGTTAAGTAGATGCTAAGTAAAGATTATGAGCAAACCAATCAAGTTAATTTTTTACCAATAATTTTAGTTTAAAGAAAAAATTTGACAATATTATTAATTCGGTAATATAAATATGTCGTATATTTGCCACTTTTGTAAATATTTTAACTGCATATTTCGTTCGATTTTCAGCATTTTTGGACTATAGATTTGTGTAAAACCTTTTTTAAGAGATAAAAATTCAAAAGTCACAGTTGTGCAATAATTATAATATCTAAAACAAATTTAACTCGAAAAGCTACATTTTAAAAATATTTAAAGTAAAACTTTTATATTATGATATATGAAAACTGTTTCGGTTGAAAATTTATTAAATATATAAATAAATGTAAAGATTATGTTATACATTTATCATGATAACCAATAAAATTAAAAAAATCCATGATATTTCTATGCCTATATTTCAAATAACCTAATTTTGTGACCAATAGATCGCTGTACTGCCAACAAGTGACACTGGAGTGTGAATATATGGACTACTCGCAAGCAAACATTTTATATAGCCCAATTATTTTTTAATAAACCTTTTCAGGTTTTCCAGGACTGAGTGAATTTACTAAGACATACAATTTCGGCACCAAGTACAGTATAAGCAGGAATACATACGCCTTTCTCTTGATGATCCCCCTTAGAAGGGACTTTTGACTGGAACTGGGCATCTTCGAGGGGCTCGCTAGTGGCCTGCGAACCGGTTTGTCTTCAGCCAACTTGGCGTTTTCAATGGCGGCTTGTTGCTGGGCAACCGAGCAGTGCAGTTGGGATGGTATTTGTTAAGGAGAAGAAAGCTTGACCGTTTACTTACCTGGTAGACTATGGGTCGATTAAAAGTTCTGTTCTATCGTAGATTCTTTTGTACTTACTACTTTAACTTAATAGGTCAGACTACAAATATTGCCCACCAAAAGCAGAAATATACCACAAGTTATTTATATTATTTACTACGAGGAGTCATCTGCTACTGATGTTACTATCTAAATATAAAAATAAATTTAATGACTTCTATAAATGTTGCTCATATTTTATGTGTAGGCTGGCTTTGAAAATTCTCAATAAGTAGTTTTATGTGTCTCTGAAATTAATCTGAATGTAATTTACGAAATAGTCTGAAAAGAATACGGCTGCCATAGCATAGAACATTTATCGATTACTTTGTTGGATATATTTATATAGTTTCGACAATTTTATAAATTATAATCCAACAGAAGTGAGCGCAACTACATTTTTAAATGTCCATTATCAATAAACTCCAAAAGAAAATTATTCAAAAATTAAATTGCATGATTTAGAAGCAAACTTTGTGCAAACCTCATAACGGTTTTCGTAATTTTATATTATGATAATTTTTTACTAACACAATAATGAGAGATATAGAGATGCTGTCATTGATCAATAACTAAAAAACACTAAACATAATTACTAGAAAACTACCAGGAGGAAGGTTGGGGTAAACATACACCCACTTTCTGTCTGATTGATTCTCTAGCGCAGAATATGTAGTCATCCAATTAAGCTGATAATATACAGTCATGTATAAAACGGTACATCTATATAATAATGATTTTTAATTTGATTTAAATTGAACTAACAGTGTTTATTTCTGATTGTATATACAAAAACAGAACTTACATCATTCAGAACAACAGAGAGTATTTTATAGGTCAGTATTTACAATGCTTGCCTTTATTGGCTATGAAAGTCGAAATTATCCTGGCATGGACTTCATTAATTTCTCACAGTATGCTGGAGTAATTTTGGTAACCCAAACCTCTTTGCAGATTTGGCGAAGGTCCTCAAGGGATTTTGGATAGCAACTGTTTCAATATGAGCCAACAATTCCCAATCGGGTTTAAGCCTCCCCGGCCATGGACACAGTACTGGAATATGGATTCTTTGAAGCCACGAGATCACAATTTTAGCACGATGGCAGGGTGTTCCATCATGGTGAAAAGTATCACACTGCTTAATATCAATGAATGACTGGAATTTTTCCTGAAGAATTAAAAGATAAGTTAGTCTGTAAATAGTGGTATTTTTTGGCATGTACACAAGCCCACATCTTCCAGAGCTGGAAATTGCTCAACACACCATGATCTTTGAGGCATTCTTAATTGTTTTAAAGTGCACAGTGGATCAAAGCGCTTGTTAGGGGGTCGACGGAAACAACGAGAAAATACCCCAAATTGGCAAATTGTAGTTTCATCAGAAAACACCACTGTTTTTCCATTGGCCTCTGTCCAATTACGACACTTTTCACAAAATGCAAGGCTGTCAACAATTTTTTTTTACTAAGATGAGGCTTTTAGCTGGCCGATAAGATTTCAAGCCTGAGTTAACTAACCTTCGTCAAATTGTTTGGGTACTCAGAGACTGAGGCGGAAGATTAGCTTTAATACAAGACGAGGAGGAATAGGGGTTCTGTTTTGCTGCTAAAACAATCGACCTATCTGTAACTGGAGATGTGGAAGATTTCCTACCTGAAGACGATGGGTAACAATGTGCACCAGTAATTATGTAGTTATTGATTGTTCTAGCCACAGAAGTAACGGCCAAATTAGGTCTATTTGCAATTTTACGTATATAGAATATCATTCAGTATTAAGTATTACTACTTGAGAACGTGTTACAGCCGTCAAACATTGTCCAGTCATGATTCAAATACTACTACACACCAGAAAATATTGTTTAATATAAAAAAGTACACCTGGAAATTCCAATTTAGAATTGTCCGTAAAGATCATTAACAAAACAAAAAATAAGTATTTAATCTTCTTACTACTTGAAGATAAATAGTTGTAGAATGTTTAGAAGAAATAAACAATTTTTGTTCAATTAAAATCAAATTATAAATAATTATTATATAGGTGTAGTGTCCATTCTGGCCATGACTGTATAACAATGGTTATATATCGATTCAGAATATAATTATTAGAAATTTCTAAAAACAAATATTGGCTACATGGTTTGGTATTTGTGATGTCCAATATTTGGTGACTAATAAATCAAAATTTACAATCGAAATTATTTATCAACAAATTATCATTATTCATAATATTTGTAGAATTTTTGTGAACTTACAGAGGTGTTTACCCAAAAATTTAAAAAAAGCATAGTTTGGAAAAATATTTCCCGTAATTTGGAGGAAAAATTCAAAAATATTTTTTTTCAAATTTAATACAAAATACATTAACAAAACTACATAAAGATATTCAAATTTAATACAATGCATATGTCCTTATTTACACGAAAACACCGATGGCAAAACTAAAGTTAGTCTTTTAGAGAATTATAATAAGCTCCCTTTTGTAGCTGCAGCGAATTGTCGGAAAATTGTCGATTACAGTCAAGAAACGTTCCTGGCTTCTACTTCACAACAAGCAATGCTTCTGTAGACATGGACGCTCTCTGTTCGGTGCAGTTTTTCCTGACTGTAGAAAAGATTCTCACACAGGCAGCGCTTGAGTGAGGGATTGTCATAATTGCATGCATCACATAAACGATGGTGTGAAGTCGTGATTTTGTGCCACTGAACATCCATCTTTTCATCATCATTAAAGCAACCTGACAAATCTGTAATTTGATATAACGCAAACTATTCCATTACAGTATCTGCACTAATAGCTGAATGAACCTACCTAAGACATATACCTATATCATATATTCATTCGTTTAACTATACCTTCAATCTCCATCGTATAAATATTACCGTAGGTACACACTAACTGATTATATATTTACTAGTAAAACATATAAACGTATTAAATATTTATTTATTATTAAATAATTAAAATGCGGAATCAGAAGTGACAATGCGGAGTTAAGGAATTTTGGGTTCAAAATCCGTAATTACTCCGCAAAATCCATAATGGTAAAAACATCTCTGAACTTATATCAACGTTCAGTTAAAATTTTATGAATATACAAATAAAACATATTTTAAAAGTAAGAAAATTCTTAGAAAAGTTTCCAACCAGTTTAAATGAAACCGTTAAAAATATGGATTTGTAAAAAACAAAAAAAAAATCATAAAAAATTATTTTAATGAAAATAATAAAATTATCAAAAACAATGAGATTTGTGTTTTTTTACAAATTGTGACATCATAAACACAATATCATGTGGCTGATTTATTAGGAATAATTTTTTTTCAAGTTTACTATTGACCATGTGTGAATATATTTTAGTGTAATTTGATGTTGAGCTTTAAATGATGGTCTCTCAAAATGGGGATATTTTGTTGCATTCGTGACATTTCGTGAATTTATTTTATTTGGCAATTTTACAGTTGAACATTTCAAATATTAATTTTTTAACAAATGGTCTCCTTCACTACACAACACCAACATGACAAAGGATATTTTGAACTCTTGAATGAGACTTCTCGCTTCCATCTCCGCGGCAGACTCGGCGGCGTCAGTCTTGATGGCAACGTCGTCAAGGAAACGGGCTTCATCCTCATCCAGGCGATGGACCTGGTTCTTGAAGGAGTAAGTGTCCTCATGCTCCTGATCTTTTCGGGATTTTTCTGCCTGTGGACAAGTCAATAACAAATACAACAGTGGAGTCAATGACACCATTGTCAACAATTCCGCATATTTAAATAAAATACTACACAAAACAAAAATATATGGAACTGTAATGGTAGGCGACTCGTGTGCTTTCTTTTGATTTCTATACCCATAATTTTTCATAACATATTTATTATACAAAAATATGTAAACATTTGAACTAATGAAATGCATGATAGTAAACACTATGTACAATAAACAATGTTTTCACTTAATTAGTGATTTAAATATATAGATTGTTAGTAGCTAGATGTAATATAACATATGAAAATCTAAAAAATAATTAGCTAAGATCTTACTTGAAGTCGATCATATAGAGATCTGGGATCATACTCTTCTTCTTCAGGTTCACCATCAGCTTTTCTCTGCTCCCGAATCTCATCCAGCTGCTTTTCAGTAACGAATTTCTTAGAGAAGTCTGACATTCTCTAGAAATAAAAAATATTTTTGATGTATTAAGATGTATTATCATCCACATATAATAGAAGCCTAAATGTATAAAGATGATGTTAAAATAACTAAAATGAATAGACTACTTAACTCAATTGCATTATGCATAACATGGAGTGAATACCAAGCTTCTAAACAAGTATAATTAGTATTTCAACTGTAGATTATATCATTAATGAATTAATTATTTTAAATAATAAAACAAAATACTTTAAAATGGAGTTAATAAGATTTAAAAACAATATTTTACTACAAATAAACAAATATTAAAATCAATTGTTACATAAAAAACTATTTATCAGCTTTTATCACAAGGCACTTTTAGAAAACATTTTAGTCTGATCGGGGGAGGGCTCTATTTGACCTATCAGTATTTAACTTGTACAGAAAAATATTCTCAACCAATTTAGAACAGTATGGTATAGTTTTTCAGGATAATTTTAAATATATAATTTGTTCTATAATCAGATGTTTGGTTAACTGTCTAATTAGCAACAATGGTGTGTTAATTAATATGTATTGTATATTTTCATTATACATTATAGTGGTTATTAGCAAACATCAAACAAACAAATTTAGCAGAAAGTAGATAAGTGATCAATAGAAGTTTCAGAATAAAAGCTTAAATACTTTTTGATATGTAAGATAAACTTTAAATAATACCAAAACATTATATTGTAACACATTTTGAGATGTGGAATTGAAAATGAATGAAGTATATAAGAGATACTCAAAATTTTAGAGTGGAAGCATTAGTAGATTTTGAGTAGTAGCATTGGTTGATCTATTGGACCACCTTAGTGCTTCCAAAGTAAAAGGTATGGTATGAATAAAAACATAAGAACTTAGTTTCATTATTTTACAATTTAAAAAAAAAATGTTTTGCCTTTGGGAATATTGATGATTTTAATTAAATGTATCAATTAACAAAATATGTTTAAACTTATGATTATAACATTCACAATATCTAAATTTAACAACTTATCAATTTCATTACGTGGAATCGATAGTTTCAGAAAGTTTAGGCACAATAAAAAGATTTAATTAATTTATAAAGTAATAACTTCTGTAAATAATAGCACCAAATGATTAAAATTAACCGAAGAATTATGTTAACATATTTTCAACAAAAGTATACTTTTATGAAATGAAAGTAGTATTTTTACTCTTGTTACTAAAAGTAGAATTTTGATTTTATTCTAATAATTAAGTAAACAAATTATACCACTAGTGTTACCAATTGATAAGATTCAAATTATGATAAAAAGTATCTCATGTGATCAAGTATCTCAAATTATATCATTTAATTTCAAAGAAACCTAACTTTGATTATTTTTAATATGTTATAAAGATTCAACTTTCATTAATAAATATTGTTTAATTTCTAAATAAAAATATTTAATTCAATGTACATTCCAATATGTATACAATTTTACACAAAAATACAGTCGAATATTTTATAAAAGTTTATGCCAAACATATTTTTCATTAAAGTAGAATTTTAACTAATTCACAATTTTATATAAAATTATATTACTTCACATATAGTGTGAAGTTGTAAAATTTTCTATAACATTTCTATAATTTTAATATATATATATTAAAAGTATAGAAATGTAATTT
>JAUZND010058087.1:0-18551 GCA_034780555.1 Coelogynopora nodosa
AATTGTCCAAAACAGAGTTCCATAAAGAACAATGGCAGTCCAGCGATGAACAGCATCAACGCATATGGAATTAGAAAAGCTCCTGTGAAAATGAGTTGTAAAATGGACAACAATAATACGGTCGGGTCCAGCAATAGCATATATCGTAACATACTATATGTAATTAAAAGTTACAATATATATTTAATTATAATTTAAAAGAGTTGAACTTTATTATATTAATAATACAGAAATAGACAAATATATTCACTTTGATGTTACTAGAACAGCATAATAAATCAAATTATGCAACGAAAAAAATGCATAGTTATGATAAATCGAATATATGGTAGTATATCTTATTGATTTGAAGTATACACTGACTGTATAGTATGTTACATATTACAGCTAATTGATTTAAACACACTGATCAATGTTATAAGCATCAAGTCGTACGTTTTATAAACTTCCCTATTTTGTGGTTGTCGTTTTTATAATTCTCGCTCTGGCGGGCTTAGCATGTTCCACAGGCATGACTTACTAGCTGATCCTATTCTAATCCTGTTGTGTGTTGAAGTAATGCTAAGATTTGAAACAAAATTTGTTTTAAGTCTGTCATATTTGATAGTTGTTATAGAATTATTACTTTGTACTGTTTATTTTATTAATACTGAAATTCTTTTTTCATTCTAAAAGATCAACTTTACGATTTTGTATGGATCTTATTTTTTTCATCAGTTTTAAAAATATATTTTTACTATCTGTATTTTTTATGAGTGCATTCCCTTTTGGTTTTTACAAGGCGGGATTTCCAAAAATATATATTTTAGATACATTACCATTTTACACAACCATAACTTTTTTTATATAACAGTAGTATAAATGACCTATTCTACATATATAAAATATATACTTTGTTATCTATTAGTGCAAGTAATTTGAATATTCTTAGATTTTACTTTTATTCAGCCTCTTGCATACATATTTGTCATGTATTTAAATTAAAACACATGCTAAAAAATATATTTCTTATCAAGAACAACCACATGATTAAAACAATTACAATTATTTCAGCAAAAATTAAATATAGTTTCAAAAGAAAAAATATATACGTATACTATATTTATCGAACGAAAATTACATTCTATAGAAACTATTGCAAATTACAAACAACCCACTCTACACTTAGGATGTTCAACCGTTAAAATGGTGGTTTGTTTAAATTAATAATATAAATTTACGACTTTATAAATAATTTTCTTTAAATTTAAGAAGTCTAGTAAAAATTTGTTCTTTAACTTTTATAGTTCCATTTTATTTAATGTTTTTAATGTTTTTCTAATATTTATACATGAAAAATCTATTTTCGTAACATACTTTAAAATGCAATCATATAGAATAAAAGACACCGTTTTTTAATGATAAAAACAAATAATATTTAAAATAATATACTTTATTATATATAGAGTATAAATATCAGTTCTTTCCAATTAGGGTACAGATAAACTGAAATTGTCCTCTGATAATGAAATATGAAAACTATTACGTAATTTTAACTGAATTTATCTCATTATGGTTCAACATACCTCCCCCGTTCCTGTAGCACAGGTAAGGGAATCGCCAAACATTTCCCAGACCAACAGCATATCCAATGCAGGTAAGGATAAAGTCACACTTTCCAGTCCAATTTCCACGCTCTTTGTTCTCGTCACCATCGTCAAGCTCATCAGAATACGACGGCGGTGGGTTTTCCTAACAAACAAATTGTTTTTAAACATTTCGTTCAGAATTATGTCAACCAGAAGTTACTATAGAAGAGCTAAATTGACACACCTGTGTTTTATAGTTTACTACTATATAATAATACTCATGAATTTGCGTTCAATATTCGTTATATATATTTGAATGATGTACAATTTGAACAGTTGTATAGATGAATGAGTTTTATTGAACGATGTACAGTACAATTTGAATAGTGTTCTCATAGAACAGTTTGTAATGTGAATAGTTAATATTAATCAGTTTTAATTGGTTACAATGATTTGACCAGTTTTAAAGTTTATTTTAATTGACCTTTTAAAGTGATATTTTTTCAATGTAAATGTCTGCCTAACGTTTTTTTATCTTAGTACAAATACATCGTATTTTATTAGAAAATCAAGTTCATGGTCTTGTCATGACATATGACAACGATCAATGCATTAATAAAGGACTGACACATTTTTATGAAAAAATATAACAACATTAAATTCAATATTATAAAAATTATATTTAGGTACTAATCGATAAAACTAGAGAGATGTTGTTAAATATTAATAAGAAGATCTATTAATTAAGGGGTTGAAGGTAAAAGGATAAGTTGTTAAAATTCTTAGCACAATATTTTGACGTCACAAAATTAAGTACTTAATTTATTATTAAAAATGGAAGATGATGTCAACGATGTTGGACATTGTTAAGAAACATATATTTTAACAAACAAGGTATAAACTTGTATTTAAAAATTATAAACACGTATAAATATAAAATTATAAACAATGTATATATTTCAATTTATATAATTAAATCGTTTAATTTCTACAATTCAATTCTAAATAGTCGGTTACCCAAATTGGTTTAACATTGTCACAAACAGTTAATAATTTTCAACTTTTAATATGTAATTAATAAATGGACTTATCAATAAAAAAAAATAATTTGATTAATTGATTAATTTAATTTTGTTTTTTTGGCATTTGGAGATAGCGAAATTAATACAGTTATTGAATTAATTCTTTCATTTTATTAGTAGGTAATTAATCATAATTAGTGTTTTAGTCATTTTTGTATAACTATATATATATAGAAAGTAACATACGGTATCTGCTTCATTTGGATATTGTCTTTGAACTGTCTGAAAAGTAATAAAAACACAATTGTTAAAGATAAAATTGGTCATAAGGTAACATAACTAAGGATATGGCCACCATATTCAACTACATTATCTATAACTACCTGGCTATTACATTGATATGCAGTTAACAGTATTAAGGTATATGCCCGCCATGCGCGACGCGACGTTCCTTAAAATTTACACTGCGCGCAACGCGACTAAACTGAAGATGACCATTTTTTTCAGCGACACAGCTCAGTGAAAGTGAAATAATATAATACATATTTCTATGCAAATAGCCATTAAATATTTAGAAACAATACAAGTAGTATACGTCGCCCCACGCTTTGGTGGCATAGGCCATTAAATAGAAAATTTTATATATATAGAGCCTATATATATATATTGCAAATCAATTTTACATATTCCGTACACAAAAATTTTACATATTTCATATGTAACATGAATATATATTAGAAGGAAACATTCGACATCTGTCAATAGAAAGGCGTTATATTTAAAGTTTTTGTGAACGATCTATTAAACTATTTAACTGATTATTTGTTAAAAGTATTAAACTACACTAAAGCATGATTTATTGATGAAGTGCACTGTAGAAATTAAAATGTAAAATTATACATATAACTTATGTAATTTTCATTTGGTAACTAATCAAGGAAAGTTTTTTTTCTTCTTCTAAAGTCCTTTTTTTATATAATTAAAAAATATATATATTACGTCATCATAATGTTTTTCATCGCATGAGTAACATAGACAATATAATCTAATCAAACACGCTACACATGTAAATTGCTATGTGTTATATTTAAATTCAATAATATTTTTGTTGATGGTTTACTTTACTATTTAAGTCAATCTTTGTTGATTGTTTTGAAGTGCACAAGTGAATGATTTAGAACAATGAGCACCACTATATTAAAATGTAAACAATCATAAATAACTTTTGTAAATATTTTTAAAATAACAAATCAAGTGAAGTTTTTTTTATTTTTGTTCATTTATATAATTTTGAATTTTTCAGACGTGTTGTTCAAAAAATAGGATTTTGATATGCCTCCATTTACTAAGCTTAGAATGGTGCTTAGTTAACTTTCAGTATAGAATATTTGCGGACATAAAAAGGAGTATTTCAACAACAACATGAGGACTGATACTAACAGTTGTTTATACTATGGAAATGTTTTGCCTTGTGTTGACAGGCTCAGGGATTAGTCCACTCCTTGCTCGAGGCTGGTCAATTTTGGATCAATTTCTATTTTTGTCTCTCTATCTACTCTCAATTTCTACGAATGCTTTTACATCAAGCCTATCGACTATGTACGCAACAAATCAAAAACAATAGTCGACGTGCATCTCTCCGTGAACTATCTAAGCTGCGTCTGTCTCAAAATACAAAGAAGTGTGCATTGACACACGTCATCCGAGTTGGTCAGTATCACGGTAGTTACAACCCTAAAAGGCAGTATTTGGGACGAGTCAGTAAGACCGTTTGTATAGAAAAACTGTGGTCTGATGATATATTAACTTTTCATCAATAGTTTTTCAACAACAAATTTTTTTAATATTTTTTGAGTCCAATAAAAGATTCAATAGTGTATACTATATAACAGATAAGTGCATTCATTGTTTTGTGAATAGAATGATGTACCTAGTTTTATATTATTGTTTTTTTTATCTTGTATGTTATATCTGATCAAATATCACATTAAAGATTTAATAATTTTCTAATTAATGAAGTTTTGTATTTACCATTTATTCTTATAGGCCACGAACATTTGATTATGATATGTTTTAATATTATTATTGTTAATATTGTTAATCGTACATAATATTCACAGATTTTATCAATTTATTTATATCGTTGATTTCATCGATATTCTGACAATGCTCTATTAGGTCCTTACATTGTTTATATTATGGATTTACAGCGATCTAAAAAGTACCTTAATAAAAAATATTATTTCTATAACATTTTCAAACTTTATATAGAAGCATATTCACAAAATCTTGTAAAATACATAATAATGATGTGAACATATTTTTTATTTTTTATTAAATGTATTAAATGTACGTAACCTTACTTTTATATACAATTTCTGGATTTAGCATTAAACAAATTTTGATTGTTGACATATTTTCAATTTTATTTTAGTTGTAAAATCATTAATGGATTTGTTTGTTATCAATATTTCCAATATTTTAAACTTAAAATTTACTTACAAATCGCTACATTTTTGGTAGATAATGGTGATAATAATACAAGGCATCTTGAATTGCAAGGCCGAGGGCTATAAGAGAAATTAAGAGTTCTAGATAATGTAATTTGCGTAACATTTAAACACGTTTTAGTAAAAAAATCGAAATATGTATGTCATTGACACGCATTAATTTTAGTATATAATTATCGATAAACTAGTACAAAAGTTACAAAATTTCTTACAATTACTATAAAAGATCCAAGCTTTCACCTTTCATCAAGTAGGCATAATCATGGTGTGAAAATTACAAAAAGTGTTTTACAGAATATATTATAATTGTAATATTGTAATTATAATTATATTGTATTATTGTAATTATAATATTGTTTAAACACTTTTTGTAATTTTTACACTATGATTATGCCTTCTTGATGAAAGGTGAAAGATCGGATCTTTTGTATTAATTGTAATAAACTTTAAATTTTATTGTGGTTTTCTTTTGCATTCCTCACAAGTGAACATTGCTTGTATTTATTTATCATTATTACTTATATTTGTTACTTATATTAATTTAGTAGTATGCATATTGGTATTATTATAATAATTGTAGATCAATTTTATGTCGCCATTTTATTAAACCCAAATCTCCGTTTTTCGCTGTCAGTGATTATTCAATGTCAGTCATTATTTAGTATCTTTGAATCAAATAGACAACATTTTTATCCGTAAAATAATTAATAATTAGTAAAAGTAATAATTATTCTATTTAAATTTATATTGTACTTGTATTCATAACAGGTAAGAATAAAAACATTAATCGTAATTGTTATATAACTAGTTAATATATCAAATGCACTTACTTATAAAGGACAATTTCATCGTAATAAAATATAATGAATCCACCATTTAATTTTTTGATAAACGAAATGTTCATTGATAAAGTTATTTTTGATTTTTTTATGTTTATGCATATTTTAGTGATAACAAATCGAAGAACAAGTTAGTATACTATACTATACTATACTATACTATACACTATAGTGTTGGTCATTCAATATTTTTAAGCTTTTTTGAAAGAGTTTTGAAAAGATTATCCATTTTATTTATGATAACGTACTAAAATAATTATTAAATTTTTGGGCTTAAAGTTGCACTTTTCATCCAACCTGTTCCTTGTTTTTGCTAAATGTCATATATCATAATTTTTTAATGGTCACTAATAACATGTTCTATATACTATATCGGTATATGTTTTAATTCTCAAACAAGATTATTTCATAAACAAATATATATTATTAAGAATTTTGTATATTTTTTACAGGTTACTTTAAGCATACTGAGCCGGTTTATTTTTTGCACAATAGATGTGGTATGATACACAAAATATACGTACATATCAGGGAATGTGGAATTACAGATTTTATCCTAAGAGATATTTGTTGATAACTATTAATTTTGTTAAATTACATATTATTTTGATTTTTGAAAATGAATACATGTGAAATATAATATTTCATTAAAATTTCGTAAACATGGTATTCACATTTTCACATTATATAAACAATTATTTCATCGATTATATTGTTAAATTAACAACAACAAAAAAATACTATTTTTTAACATTAAACGCATTTAGCTTAATTAATAAATAATAATATAATAAATAATTAATAATAAATAATTAATAAAGCGAAATTTTATTTAAATTTTACTCCAATTTTTAAAACACCGAAATAACACAAACAAAACCGAATTCATCAACATATTTTATAATAAATAATAATGTATACCTACAACTATATATATTTTTTCAAATTGAATTTATTAAAACAGTATAATTCGTGTTATGACCTTTTTTGAGCCCTAGTGACCTTGCAATATATTTTTTCGATCTGATTAATTTTATATGGGTAAATAATTATGCCGAGAGCTTAAGTTTGGCACGGGCATCACTATATCTGTTTTCGCTTTAACATTTTTGCTTGTGCAGTAAATCAAAATAGACATTTTACGCCTTTGACGATCCTCAAAACATAGAAGTCTTTTTAGGTGCATAAAGGTTAGTTGACTGTGGAAGGAATTTAAAGATTCCACATCGATTACGTATCAAAATTTATAGTAGTAGGCTATATTGTCACGTGGTATGGATTGCGCGAAAGTCAATGAAACTCTATTTGAGTAATTCAAATAACTGAACAATGTTATAAATTGTTTTTCTTGTTGTAATTCATAGAAATATTTAAATATACGATATTTACATGTTGATTTCATTATTCCGCATTTACTATAGTTTTAACATTAAGTGTGTGGCAACCTGAGGGCAACACTATTGATTTAGAAATAAATATCAGTTTTAAAACAGCAAATAATTAACGGAATATTTGACATGGTTATATATGCAGTTTCTATAATAAATAGAGTTTTTATTACTTCTAAGTATTATGATTAATATAATGTACAACAATATTCAGCCCAAAACTCAAATTAAGGTATATTTCAAAAATGATATGTAAAATTTTCATATATTAAATATTAATGCTCCTTAACAGAAAAATGAGGTGGCAGCAAGTCCTCATAGTCAGAACAGTTAGTGAAATTATTTGCACCAAAGAAATACAATGCAAACATACCTGATCCATGGAAATTTCCATTTTCCAAATACGTTTCACCTAAACAGCAGCCGTACGTTTACAGCGGTCACTCTCTTATGGTCTAAATATGTTTCGCGGCAAAGTGCTATAAATCGGTTGACTAAGTGCTGTGTATGTCAATTACATATAATTATGATGTAACCATTATAAGTAACCATAAGTAACCATAATAACAAAGAGGCTTCAACTGACAAGAACCAGGTCACTTCTTTAAAGTACATAACAACTATTGTTGTAATAGTTTAATTTAAGACACCTCACAATCTCTATTTAGGCTATCTAGAGCGATCCGGCGTAATAAATCAAATTTAATGCGTGGTCAATAATTGGGCTGTGACTAATTTGTGACTAATCTGTGACTGATCCCTAAAATATAATGTTTTAATTTATTAAAAAGTATTGTTCGTGCATCTTTTAATTTGATAATATTACGAATGTTTATACATATTGAGCTGTGAAATATGTTATTATATGAGTACAAAGTAAACTAATAATTGTAAAATTAGATGTAACTTTGTATAATTTGCAAAAAGCCTCTTGCAAAACAGTGTATATTAATGTTTTACAGAATGTTTATATTTATTACCTTTTCCTGATTTTAAGAAGTGTGTTTTAAAAGTAACGCAAAATGACATATTCAGGAATATTATAAGTGCCAAACAACAACAATAAGTAAGATTAGACAATAATAAACCAATATGTGGTGCAGAATAAATGTTTACTTTTCAGATACAACGTGTTCAATAATTTTTTGTATATACAACAGAAAAGTTGAGATGTTAAACTTTTGGCACACTGTAGGATTTATAGACTTACATCTTTTTTAATTCTCAACTGAAGTTTCTATAGTGTCGCAGGCTTTTGAGAATAAACTTTATTCTTACAAAGGAATATATTTATTAGGGTATATCAGAAAAGTATAGAGGGTCCATTGACTCCCACCGTCTTCCACAAAAGTGCGCGCATTTACTTTATATAAGCTTCTTTAGAAATAATATCATTGTCACAAATTTAATGTTGAAACCAATCTCCAAGTATTGTTACGTTGATAGCACTATTTTGAAAAAGTAATCATAAAAAATATGAACTAATTAGTTTACCTAAAAATAGGGCTATAAATGTAACGTTGACTCACTTTTCAAACACCTTGTTATACAGTGTGGCTGAAAGTGATCATACAAATAATGTTTGAAGAATGGCAAAGACAGAATAATAAATATATATAAAAATATTGTATATTTACCACTTTCTATAAGAATTACAACACATTCGTATATCAAGAAAAACAATTTATAAATATGTTCTATTATTTAAAATACTTAAATTGATCATCATTGATTTCTACGTAATTTCTAAAATATGAAAATACACTGAGGTTAATTTTGTTATAAAAGTCTTCATCAAGGTTAGGGAATAGACTACATATCAATAGTGAACTGAAAGAGGTCATGAATATTTCGCATATTTCTCCAAAAAAAAACGGAATATTTGACGATCCCCCAAATATAGAAGAGAAGTCTATTTAGTTGTAAGGTTAGTAGACTGCGGAAGGAATTAGAAATTATCCAAATCGACTACATATCAAAATTTGTAGCAGTATATTGTCACGTGGTATGGATTGCGCGAACGTTTTTTAAATAACTGAACAATACTCTAAATTGTTTTTCGTGTTGTACCAGATTGTTGTAATTCATAAAACTCTTTAATATACGATATATTCTGTACATTATTCTGTATTTACTATAGTTTTAATATTAAGTGTATGGCAACCTGAGGGCAACACTGTCGATTTAGAAATAAATATCAGTTTTAAAACAGCAATTATTTAACAGATGATTTGACATGGTTATATATGCAGTTTCTTTAAAAAATAAACCGAGTTTTTATTCCTTCTATATATTATGATTAATATACAACAATACTCAGCCCAAAACTCTAATTAATTAAGTTATATTTCAAATAAAAATGATATTATTTCATTAAATATAAATGCTGCTCAACAGAAAAATTAGGTGGCAGCTTCCTCATATCTAGTACAGTTAGTGAAATATTTGCACCGAATAAATACAACGCAAACATACCTGATCCATTGAATTTTCCATTTTCCATTTACGTTTCACCTAAACAGCAACCGTACGTTTACAGCGGTCACTCTCTTATGGTCTAAATATGTTTCGCGGCAAAGTGCTGCTTATAATTCTGGTATAATATAATTGTGATGTAACCATAATAAGTTTATTTGATTGGAAGGACAGAGGGTGTTAACAAAGAAGGTTCAAATGCCAAGATCAGATCACTTCATTAATGTACATAACCACTAGTATTGTAACAGTTTGATACCATCTCTAATATCTAGAACGATCCTGCCAAATAAATCAAATTCAAGTTGTGGTCAATAATTGAGCTAGGATTAATTGTTAATAAAATTTAATTTCAAAGTTACGCAAGTCCATCGAAGTATGCTTAATATGCAGTATTTAGAATTTATAATTCGAATTTTGAAATATGCTTTCAGTGGTCGATCGAAATACACATTATACCATTACAAAAATGCAAAAAAGCGTGCTAAATGTCGACTTAGCTAATTTTCAATATCCGTGACGTTTCGAGTTAGGCATTTTTTGTTGGTGACGACGACGATGTGCTAAATGCAGAGTCGGCCTTTGCCAGGATAAATATGTTACAGTTATTATATAAGATGTTCAATATATATACTTGTATATGCTAATATATTTCTGATAACAAGTGAATGGCCCAAAATGTCTCACAAAATAAACGGCATCGTTCGATGTCACTTGAACCGATTCTTCGGATCTTTCTTCCGGCATTAAAAATGTTTTGCTTCATAGAAAATAAAAAATTGAAGAAAAAAACTGAATTATGTCAAATTATATTGATTCAATACTTGCTTGTTTCAACTCTTTTTGATGTAATTCTCAAAATTTATATTAATTATAAATATATTACTAGCTTCCTACCAATTATTTCTATTTTATAAAAATATTCACTAACTTATTATACAATAAATACAAATATATAAAAAAATTAATAAGCCTGTGAATAAGCGTAGCCACTGAAAAATTGTAGGGGAGTCACTTTTCATTTTTAGCAGCACTTAAATAGTAATAACTTAGATTAAAAGAATTTTTCAAAAACAATTATTTTTTATTAATTAGATGCCCTTTTTCTGGAAGAACATATTAAATTATATTTTTCAATTTTTGAAACAAGCAGAATTAGTAATTTATTTTCTTTTTTATATTAGTTATCTTTGATATCATGTTCCTTAAAAGGAAGGGCGTATTTTGTGGGTATCTTTACCATGATAGTAGGCCTATATGCAAACTCTTTAAATTTTCCGAAAAATTATGTAAGCATGTTAGTTGGTTTTTTCTATAAAATAGATAAAACAGGGGCACTCCGTTTACAAGATGGGTCTTTCGCAACCAACGACCCTCCCCCCCCCTTGGAAACACACACATACACAATACTAATATTGTTACTTTTTTCTACTATGATGACAATTAATAAGTTATGCACTAACATTGAATTAAGTTGCACATTTATGCCTTATTTATTAATAAAAAACATATATATATATAAATATTTTGAAATATATATTGGGAAACTAGTAGATGGAGAAAATAATATAATTATTTAGTACATATTTAATGAATACAAGATTTTATTAAAATATAAACATAATGTCTTCTGGCCAACTCAATTGCTATTAATTGAAGGTCAACATACCAAAAACGATAAAAAGCTGAGGGCAATATTTATTTTTCTCGAAATAACATACCTTTTTTGTTTGTTAAACTACTTTAGTAGTATTAATGTGTATCACATTTTGAAAATTGTCAAAGTAATCAATAAATCATAGTATTTTACAATATTATGTTAAAATTCAATTAACATTTATAAATCTTTATAACATTTATAATATTATAATATTTTAAAATTTAAAATTATGTCATTCCTGAATTATATCGTAATATAAATTTCTTTTATTTTTCAACATTTCTGTACTGCCGTATACTGTAAATAGTTGATAAGCAAGGTTTTTATTAGTTTTAAAATACTATATTGCAAATTTTTAAAATATGTAACTTTTCATCAATATGCATTAAAAACAATGAAAATCACTTTCTTAGAAGAAATAACCATCATACTTTCCGCTAAAGTCCAAAGTGTAATAGCGTAATAAATATATATTTATTGAGTAATTTCTACCGGATTTTTAGTTTTTATGGTAGATGATACAGAAGTTGCATTAAATGGATACAATTTTGTATCAGTTTATAGTATCCGTCGTCTCTTTGGATTAATATTTTATTATTGCTATATATTTTTATATCGTATTTCAAAATATTCCTTAAATTTTAGAATAAATAATATTAAAGTTTTACTATTTGTTTCCTCTTTCTCTTGCACCGTTTATCAAGATATTCCCGCTTATTTTTCCCTTGAAAACTCCGACATTTGTGCAAATCCAACTCTTTATAGAGTTTTCTTTATCACAGCAAAAAAAATTACAGACTTTCCATAAATTTACGATTTTTTTTCGTAGTTTTACAAAAGTACCGTTTTTTATGTAAAATAACGAAACATGTTTGGTAAATTTATAAAAATTCCGTAAAATTACGGAAGTCCGTAAATTTCATCTAATAACAAAACCGTTTACGAAACTTATTTATTAAATTTGGACGAAATTTTGTAAACGTTAATTTTACATTAGTTTTTTTTTAAAAGGAATGTGTTTTGTAAAATAAGTTCTTGCAAGATATTTTGCTCCTGTGCATATATATCATGGTACTCAAACGGTGGCCTATTTAATATAACTTAGCAGTTAGAAGCTTCTAAATTTAGAAGTTAGAAGCAGCTAAATAGCTGTTAGGCTAAAGTGATTTTAATATTCTAATCAGAAGCTTCTAATTTAGAAACTTCTGAAAACCAAGTAAGTGAAATAATCGGAAATGAATTGAATTGATTGAATTGATAATTATCAATTCAATCAATTCAATTCATTTCCGATTATTATTAATATAACATTAATAACATTAATAACATAGATAACATTAATAACATAGATAACATTGATGTCAGAAGATTTTCGCATGTACGTGTATTTTTAAAGGAATAACTCTGTTTAATGTGTTAGTAGATTTTTAATACACTATAAGATGATATCATTTTTTTAATATAAATGTCGATAGATAACTAAATAAATACATTATGGTATAGTGTTTCTATAGATTGAAAAATAAATTCTGTAAGTTATCTAAGTAATTGTTTTTGATTATCATTCATATACTATGTCCAAGTACAAGGCGATGATATAGGTAATAGAGACAATAAGCAACACATTCAATAGTTAGCGGTCCTTAAATAAAATGTTTGTTGGAAATCCAAACATGACTACAATGTTTATTCATCCAGAGTTGAAGACAAGTTGGAGTCGGTTCTCCAGACGAGTCAAGCACTTTTCCACAATTATCGGCAAGAATGATAACTGCAATCCAGTGAGTCCCAGGCCGGTTGGCAGTGTCAGTGTTTACAATAAGTCCAAGTAGAGTATAGTTGAGATGAAGTAAGAGATGATCCGAAGGGTAGGTAAATTCCATAGAAGTATTTTTGAGAAAATTGACGATTTCTATTGTTAGTTTAAACTGTTTACAAATTGTAAGTTTTTGTTAGCAGTTTTTAATGAAGATATAAGATACTATAATATATTGTAACGCTACTAATCGAATTCCAGAAGATGTCCCTTTAAAATAGCGTCTTTCTTTATATAATAATTTCTTATTATAATACAATAGTAAATTCATAGAGATTTTATTCTTATATACATTGCGTTGTAAATGTTCTTCAATAACAACTCGTTTTATTTGAATAAATTTCATGTAAATTGGAAAGAAAAAATAGTTATAACAATTTTTTATTACATTCATTTAAGAGTTAAAATATATTTATGTATTCATACAATTTTAACATGCCTAAGTTGTCTATGAAACATAATTTATTGTCTAAATATCCAAAACCGTTTTGCTACATTAACCATTTTACTATGATTAGTTTTTAAACTATTATTTTGCTAAAGGTTTCGGGTAAGAAGTTAGTAGTATTGAACTGCAACAGTTTAATATGAGTAAAATCTCTATGTATTTCATACTCTATACTCATGATTAAGAAAGGCAAATGGAATCATAATAAGCAATCGTCAATCATAATTAATCAATTAAATTCCTAGAATGTCACCGTTTACAAGAAAAGTTGATAAATTAAAATATCAACTTATTTTCAATTAAAGATATTTTTCAAATAATTAAAAAAATTAATTCTGTAAAAATAATAATTATGTCGAAATAATAATTCCAACTATAAGCTATAATGTGGTACGTTGTGGGAAAGAAATCCATAAAGATCATTGTTGGTTTAACTCACTCTACATAGGCAGTTTTATTTTTAACCATGGTCCGCAATACAATCGCAAAATCTTATTTACTATGTACTGACTGCACATTTTTCTGTTACGGCCCTCATGGAGGACACTTTAAACACCACCGAGGACAACGGTTTCATATTTGTCTAAAAGTAACCTGCTGCAATCCGCCCACAAATAACTTTTATTATGGGTCGCAGCAGGGCCTAAATGTGTCTCATCTCAAGTGTGGAGGACGAAAAGTAGACAATCATCAAGATATGGCTATGGAGTCTACTGTAGTTTAGATAGAATAGCAAGCGGCTTCACAGGCTATGCTCTGGACCCAAAAATAGCTGTTGAAGTGTCCTCATCGGTAGAATTATAACTACGTAGTACATAAATTGTAAGAATGTTACGCTGGAACCTCTGATATTCAGCCAGCCACTAAACGCGCTATAGTCTTCAGAATTACCTCAGTTAGGAGATTTACTTACAGATTTATTAAACTGGGAAACTGGTGCAAACGTGTATTTTGATTGTTTGTAACTGCATCCGGCCTCCTTTAACATTTATCTATGTAACTAATTGTGTAAATATTACCTTCCGTTTTATATATATAACTACTGAGCTAAAAAAATTATTATGAAAGAAGCATTTTATGTGAATGTAATTAAATGTAATATGTAATTTAAATATATTTATATATTTATATAGAATATGCTTGATATTATTTTATTCTATATTATAAAATAATTATAATCTGGTGAGAAAGGGAACTGTAGAGCGCTACATGTAAAAATGAGATTAATAAGAATTGTAAAAGTTGTTAAATTTTAACAATAAGATAATATTTTATGTTTTAATTTACAAAGTTTTAAATGGAGATATAACTTAAAATTTGTAAACAATTTATACGAATACAATAGAATAAATACAATTTGTGTTAGGAGCGAAATTATATAAACGGGAAATAAACTAATTTTAATATTTCTATAAGATAATTATATACTATTTCGTGGGGCCGAAAATTTTGAAGCTTTATAAACTAAAATGCATTTAAAGGCATTAAAAATCACTAACCCCCATCAAGCTGATAAAAGCCTCATCAAGCTGAGGAAAGGCGCTTCATCAAGCTGATAAAAGGCGCCCCTTCAAGTTCAGAGAATGCGCCCAGAGGAAGGGTTCGACCGAACAATGCGAACATCCCCTACATCCGCCCCTGACTGGACTCTTCTAGCACAACCGTTTTTCGTTATTATCAAAAACAAAAAATAAAATTATATATACTAATAATATTTACATTTAAAAAAAGATAAAATATATACTCGATAAGAACATTACAAAAACTTTTATTACAAAAACGATAATCTCATTAAACGATAACAAAACCAATACCCTTTTACTACACAAAGTTTTATACAACAAACGAAAAACGTATACAAACTATACGATTATCAAAAATACTATTGGTTACTCTTAACGACTTATTATTAATAAAAATAAAAATTTACATAGATGACCGCCATATTGAATTTATCGAAGGCGTCATTTTGATAAAACGTATTTTATACTTGCAAAAGTAACATGTACAATAAGCAGAAAAGGACACTCTGAACTATTCTATTACCACCTATAGTATAAATGTATTCTTAAATGTAAGTAAATCATTCAATTAATATGTATTGTATATACAACCTTGTGAGCGTACAATGTTATTTATAATTCTACATTTATTAATAGAGTGCTTTCTCGAGAAAAGTCAGGAGGAATTGTTGGCGGCGAAGGGTGTGAAAAGGTGCACGAGTTGGCCGGGATATCCTATTTACTCATACCTCACCCAAATCTCAAAGCCAAACCACTCGACTGCGGCTATCGTCAGTTTGTAGGTAATGATTTTATACTCGAGGCGATGAAATCATTACAACGATTGGTCGAACCGTGATATCTACCGGTGGAATAAGATGTATAGAAACCAGCGTGTATACTAACACGGAGTGAGAAAGCTGCCCATGCCGAATCGAGTCACTGCTACATCTGCCAGTCAGATTAAACCGAGAAGACACCAAGGTTAAGGCGCCCGATCACTTAACCGGTAAGTAATTATTGATTACTACTTACTCCATCATCTTCAGTTTGAGTGATGCCTTTTTATTTGCAATTTTCCCCAACATAGTGGATGCATTCTGTCTCCGTAGCGTTGGTTTCTGAAGGGTAGCTGACGGCAATGCTTCTCTGTCCCCCGATGCAAGTGAATTAGGTGGTGTTGACGCAAAATCTCCATACAATTGATTGATGACTTGCTTCTTTCCCCCTTCTGGCAATCTCCAAGTACGCATTCCGATAATACGAATCGAAAGTAGTGTTGTAAGCAGTGATGTTAACGGTTGATTCTCTTTTAAACAGGTGTTATCATCATCATAAAGTAGTAGACATTCACGAGGTATAGCCGGTCTAAAAATAATATCCATTGCCTGTTAACGAATCTGAACTATACGCAAATTTAAGCTGGCAATATAGTTAGAGTCACCGTGCTGCTCAAAGTAAATTCTACTGCATCTGAGAAGGATCTGGTAGCACCCTGCCCCAAGCTCGCTCACATTGTCTATCGGTAATCCGTCCCAGTTGTGGAGAAGTACAATATATTGCGATTCATCTTTGCCCAGTAGATAGCGTCATTGGATAGAGTGACATTTTTATTAAACGTTAGTCGTAGTCCGTCGACTTGATTAAAATAGAGCTCGCGCGTTATGTCGTCATTTTCTCCGCCGAAATCTTCTCCAACTCACCAATGTTAAATGAAAAAGGGTCGCATGGCGAGAGAAGAATTTTGGTTGTCAACCTCAGTATGTGGATATCCGATGACTTGACCGTTGCTGATCGGACCCTTAACGCTCATGAATTAAAAAAATTATTAATATTTATGAAAAAAAAAAACTTCTCATGGATATTTTTTACGACGATAAATGCAATGTCGTCTCCGCAGTTTTATAGCGTTGATGGTGTCCAACATTTACATTGAGCGGGTTGACAATACGTGATGATCTAATAATGCACTGTCATCCTGTAACTTCCCTAGTGTTGTGTTTTAAAAAATAAAATATTCAAAATAGTTTTAATGTTTTCGACTGAGTCTCTGCAAAAATGTTCGCGATCATGTTATTATATGTTATTTCATAATATTCGTGATCTTGAACCGTAAGGAATTCCCTAATATGTAAAATTATGCTCTATTCTTTCAAAACTACTCTCTTTTATTAACAAATCTTACACTTGCTGTGTAGGATGATACACGCTTGTTGTAAAATACATGCATTGTCTTTTAAAAGTATACTGTCTTTTATTAAAAAAATAATATATTTCATGTAAAATGATGCTGTGTTATTGCCATTTTTAATTAACTTCTTGATCTTGTTAAGTATGTGATATATTTGTATTGTCTAAAAACTTAGGGTTCGATGCAACTTGAGCATGGCAGGATATATAGAGGCGTTCAGACGAGAGAATGGTTCCCTCAAAGTGGGTCAATTTGTAATATGCGAATGGCCAACACTGTCTACACCTTGAACTCATCACATCCCTCATTTCGAAAATGTAATGTCTCTTCGACGATTATGCATAGATTTTATAATTAATCAATGTATATTAAATAATGTAAGACAGATATGTTGGATAATATATTTAGGAATGATATAAAACATGTTTATCAACATTGTGTTATATATAAAAATTATGTTTATTGTTTATAATTTTTTGTAAATGGCGCTTTCATGTTATTTCATGTTGAAAAACCTCAAATTCGGAATGCTCACCCCTAATTTAGCCAGAAGAGATCTTTACCTAGTTGAAATCTGTCAATAGGAACATGATTTGCAAAATTGGCATGGAACGAATTCTCAAATCGACTGTGGAACCCCAAATTCAGAATCCTGGCACCTGATTTGCCTGGAAACGACCTAGACCTTGTTTAAATCAACTTATAGGAACACGAATTTCAAACAAATTGAGCAGAAGGGATTCTCAATTCAACTGAGGAACCCAATAATACGTTATTTCATGTTAATTCATGAGTTGAAATTGGTCAATAGGAACACGTTTTTTTTAATGGCGCGGAAAGAATTCTTAAATCGATTTGGAAACCCAAACTTCGGAATCCCTTCCTCGATTTACCCGGGAACTACCTTGACCTTTTTAAATCAACCAATAGGAACACAATTTTAAAAATTAGAACAGAAGGAATTCCTAAATCGATTGGGGAACCCCGATATTTGGAATCCTGGAGCCTGTTCCATGTCTTATCCCTTATCATAAGAAAATACTTATACTTATGCCCTTAAGTTGAAATCGTATTCTTATAATCTGTTCCACGTCCTTATGCAATATCTTAAGGGAATACTTATAATCTTAAG
>JAUZND010058098.1:0-18551 GCA_034780555.1 Coelogynopora nodosa
TTATATAGTTACCCTTTCTTTTGATTTATATTTTATTATTTCTGATTTATTTCTTTTCTTTCTATCTGGTGAGCTGACTTTGCCTGATTGATGGTTCCAATCAATTTTAATGAACTAAAATCTATTTACTTATGTTTTGTATAATATTTAACACAAATTTGTGTTAACGTTGGAATCATATTATTTTCTTTTAGAATCGGTTTTTGCACCAAAGTGTGCTCAGCAGTAACATTTTAAAATGCTTTTCGAATTACGTTTCATATAGTTCAATGGTCCCTATCCATTTCACACAGGCATAATCCGCGGCGCACATACATGACCCGGCCACATATCGGCAATTCCCTCCGACACTACCTCGGCCACCGCACACAACCGGCCGCATTCTGTCCCCGGCCACACATCCCCTCCACCTCCACCACCAGCCCAGCTAGTCTGCACACCTCACAGTCGTCCGCCTGGTGTTGGGGCGGCCACCTGCCCCCCCCTCGTCCACCACTCGTCCTCCTCCAGAAGCGGCGGCTGCTGTCGACCCCACTGCCACCGCCGCCCACACCGCCGGTGGAGGACGAGTGCTGTGCCTCCTGCTGTGTCAACTGTGTCTGGCTCGTCTATGCGCAGGATCTGCTCGGCCACTATGGTGGGAGCGGGGATTTGGCCGGCCGAGAGCTGGACAAGTGTCTCGACCGGATTGACGACCCGGGAGTCAAGGCTTTTATTAAGATGGAGCTCAAGCTGGCTCAGGTGAAGCCGGAAGCTGTTAAGAAGTAGACGCCACCTCACGTATATAATATGTTCTTCGTTGTGCCTACGAATTGTGTTCTTGTGCATATCATTTTGCTTTCGCGTACATTAACGCGCCGCGTGTTTCAGATAATATATGATTTTTACGATTAGATTAGATTAGAAGAATTTTTCCATTTGATTCATATGTTGTTTTAATACACCGCAACTGTAGCATTCTGAGGACTTTGGGGGCGGTTTTTTCTTTTCAACCGACCGTCTTAATTGTAATTTTAGTTGCCTGAAAACCTATGTATAGAAATGTTTGCCACAATATTTTGATTAAATTCAGTGAAATTAGGCTTAATATAAGAATAACATAGTTTAGTTTTTTTTGCAATATTCAGATTTGAAATTGCTTGATTGATCTATTGATTGATCTATTGATTGATCTATTGATTGATATATCGATTGATCTATTGATTGCTGTATTTATCGATATGTTCTGTTTTCGGGATATGACTCTAAAATATTTATAAACTATTGAAGCGCTTTTCGGGTGAAGTTCTCGAGTCGAGATTTTTTTATGAAAGTGTTCGCTTTTGTCACATCTGCCCATGGAGGGAGTTTGTTATTTTTATGCATATCGACGTCTTGTTTTATTGTACATTTTCCTGCTTTCCTGTATGCGGTAGCTTAAACAGATGTTATTTTTTTGAAAATATATACCATTTCATTTTTAAAGATTTTTCACCTTTGTTTAAAACAATTTTATATAGGCTCTACTTCTACAGTAGAAACTGAAACGACATTGTTTAAATTCTATTTAAATTGCTCAGGGCACTTTATAATTGGTTAGATAGGTATTAGTTCATGTATCATTCTCATAATAACGGACAGCCTATATGCAGTGAAATATTCTTTAATAATACGCGTTAATATATAGTTTTGCTCGGCGATATTAAATATAATTTAATATCTAATCAGACGCTTTATCTGCAGAGGATTAATCTGTATGTAAAAGACATTGATTTTTCATAGTGTGGTGATCTGGAATTTAGACTGGTTATAATTAAGAGCCAATTATAGTTGACAAATTTTTTCCCCCAGAATAAATCTTCTTATTTAGGCAAAGTATGCTTTGCTGTATATGTAATTTACACACCAAGTGTGGGCATTTTTGGATAAGACTAGTATTAGAATCTTTTATATAAGAAGGTGATAATAACATATTAAGGTATTTAAAGGATTACAGCAGACTATAATGGTCTACTTTCACAATACATGCAGATATGTAGGCTTTAGACTTGTTCATCAGATACTTACTCACAAAGTATAGCAAACAATTGAGTTACCTTGTGAATGTCCTCAAAAATATCTTTATGACGTATCCTACAAATTGATTCAAGTTACTACTGAATTTATTTAAAATGTTCCTATTATTTAATTTTAATATTAGTCTTTCTTTAATAGTATTATTGCAAATTCACATTCTGTATACAGGTTGCACGGAACACAACTAACAATGAACAATTCTTTATTACATGTAACAACGGATACAACTTTACAAATGCACAGGCATACTCGTATATTGCATTTGATTAAAGTGTACATTTGTCTATATTTAATATATACCAACATCTTATACTATGCGTTAAACGTAAAGTATTCTCCACCATAGCTGGCCCTAATGCCTCTGTCTTTTTCTTGAATCCAATGTTCGCAAGCGGTCATATCGGTAGCCCAACTCTTCGGTTCGGACAAAGACCTCCTTGTGGGCAACTGAGGGTATGAAGCCGACCATATTGCACTCTCTCGCATGTCCGGGGCGGACCTCTTCATTTGGAATAACTCGTGGATCGTATTCGTCGTGGATTTCCATCCAAGACTGTAACGCGGAGATATAAATATATATATTTAAACAGTATATAAAAGTGCGGCGTTCAGCGACGCAGTAACACGTGATTATAACAATCATTATAATAAACTGCTTTTAATGAAATACAAAATATAAACATTAGAACTATTAAAATTAATCATAATACTTCAATATTTAAAAAATCTGATTATCGCCCATTCATGGTTAATACATAGTCTACAATATATATGTTGAAGACTACCGCTACATAACTTTATCATGTTGAACATAGTATGGTTTAGAAGTCCATGCTAATAGCATTTTCATTTCAAACTTTCCCTTAGATAGAAGCCCTCCTTTGATCACTTAGACCTACGCATGCCTGCTGTAGATAGCATGATATCGTCTCAATTACTATTCATTATTTAAATGAAGTGAAAAAACATCTATCCACAAATGTATATGATAAATATATAACTAATAGGCTAGTAAATACTGATGTCGGAATCCAAATACAGGTAACAAACTAAAAACAAATTAATTTTTATTTACATAAAAAAAATTTATTTTTTATTTGTTAGCATTAATTGTTATTTGGAGTTTATTTAATTATTTTTAAAGTTGTTTAAATAAATATTTTATTAATAATCACCTAAACGTGTTTATATAGTTTAAATAATGTTCAAAATTTGTCACTTAATTTGTAATTTATATTTATCAAAATTTATAAAAAATGTCATAAATATTTTATTTGGTTTTTTCTATCGATTAATTTGAAGAGGCATTTGTATGTACAGATATACCTCTATTTAAATACTTATGATATATTTTCAAAAACTTATGAGTTATTATGAATGTTTCAAAATATTATAAGTTATTCTTAAGAATTCTTCATCTAAGAAAAATGCCCTAATTAATTTAAAAAAATCTATAATTCTATATAAATTGTCTTTCTTTTTAACATGAATCAGTGTAATATGTTGGTTTAGAAAGTTAAATCGTAATACCATTATTTTATAATATGTATCACTTCATAATGTATTATAGACAGCAATATTAACTACAGAACCGCAAATATATTATGTAATAATAAATGTGTTACTTAAATCTGTTACTTATTAATATCGATCAGAGTGTATCAGTTCGGTAAAAATATATTGGAAGATTATTAGGATAGTTATGACTCATAAAACAATCGCATACTGATTCCAGCATTATCTCTTGATTTATGAATTGTTTTAAACATACATTAAATAAAAAAATAAGTAGTTTAATTAAATACAATTCAAATTAAATATGTAGCAATGAATAACGTATATTATAATATAAACATAGTCCTTGTATCTCTATATTAAATGATAATAATATTGAACTATCTAGCAGCTATTAAAAGTTGCTTCTTTCAATAAATGAAAATGATAGATAGCGAACATTTAAAATCAATACTAATTGCGCATTAATGTCTAGTCTACAATATTGCTATATCTTTTGATTCTTTTTAATATGGAATACTACTACCAGCCTAGATATAAATATGGGGACATGATATACCAACCTAATATACAGTGTCAGTCAGTGTTTACCGTAAATAAGCGGTCAATGTTCACGTGATGGAGAATGAAGACCGGGTCATTAGTGGCCGAGGCACTGCAACACATGCTGCCGTCCACCATGTTGTGCACCCGGTTGTGAACGTAGAGGCGTTCGTCCTCGACGCCGGGGCGATTGCAGTACCCTTCAAAGGGTTTGCGGAAGGTGTTGCACTCTTCGTTGTCGCGCTCGTTCGGGGTACAATAACTGAAAGAAAACAGATTGTTTCGTAAAGATATATCAATCTGGGGAAATTTACAGTATTACTTGTTACATTAAATTTTTATTAAAAAATGAAAAATTCATTATCGTATTTTTTTTGGTGCAATAGGCGGGAAATCCTTTCTAAAGGTGTGTTTTTCAAATTGGTTAAGTTGTACACGTATTGCGTAACACAATTACATTTTAAAATGGTATCACATACGGTTGCCTAACAAATATTAAACAAACGAATAACCATTTCAAATCGCATAGCAAAGGGTTTCATACAAAAAGAATAAATATGAATAGAATGATCCACTTTTTGATATATATATATATAAAAATTTTACTTGTTTGCCTTTCTTCATAAAAATATTTTTTATTCCACGCATCTGACATTATTCATTGTACACGCTGGAAAATCTCAATATTAACCATCTATGATAATAAAAATATTAATTTAACCTAAAATTGAAGAATTAGTATAATAAAATATTCAACGTTAAGAATATCGTTTGATATGATAATTTATTTTAAATTATTTAAAAATATATATTTCATTATTAATATATTATTTTAAAATTATATTAAAATTATAAAATATAATATTAACTGTTATTAATATATTTATAAAATATATATTGAAAAGATATTATCTATATTTAAAAATAATATTAAACATCAAACGAATGAATACAGTACGTTAATAATAAAAGTAAATAATAAAAAATATTGTTGACTATTATCCTGTATTTTATACATATTTATGTGTTACAAAATATGCGCTTTATTCATGATGGCATTCTTTTTACTTTACAAAGATAACAAATGAAAAATGATCTGTAACTTTATTGCTAGAAGTTTCCTGTTTGAGCCGTTTGCATTTAATATTGTAAACAATATTAAAATTACATTTAAGTTGACATTTTGTAAATACATTTTGTCGACAAGCTTTTTTCTATTTTAACAGGTTAAAATCTTTGAAAATTTTATTATTTTATCTTGTGAATAACAAATGATAGGCTATGACAATATTTGAGTTTATTTTTTGTTTACAACCATAGAGATGGAATCAATGAATGAATAAATAAAAAAATCGTATTTTAATAATGAATTTGATTAAGTAAGACAAATCTGAAGTCTATGTTTACAATTGAGTATAGAATATTGTTTTTTAACTTCAAAATTGTTTTTATGTCTATAATTAGATGTCGAATATTGTATAAAAAAAGAGTTAAAATATTATTTAAATTTAGGTTAGGGCACATATTTAAAACGTTATCGTTAAAATTCAAATAAAAAATATGTAATCATATAAATCAATAAATAAATAAAATAGTAACTTTAAGCGATATTTCGACTTTTTCTTTAAAGTAAAACTGTGAATATTGAGGGTGCCATCTCCGAGAATAAGAGTTGTAGCATTCTGAGGTACACCCAATATTTCGAAATATGTATTTTAAATTAATTTATCTAATTAATTTGTGTATTAATAGGCTTAATTAATTAATAAGTATATTAAGTATTGTTGTTAGTATTACTTTTGACTAAGGGATCGGTCAACCCTTTACAATATCACTTACAGACCCCTTTAGACCACTGCTTGCTCTGTATAGCTTTTAAACCTTATGATCATTAAAAAAAAAAAGTACTTCAGATTGTTACATCCGTGAGAGTAATATGTATCATATATATATTTTTAGTAAAATTTTCTATTTCTTACGTTCGCTGCTTCAGCATGAAATCCACATCTTCACTAGTCGGGAAGTCCAGGTTGTTCCAGTTTCTAGTGAGTAGGCCGAAGTTTTTCTTACGATGACAGCCGTAACATCGTGGCTCCCCCTCAGGTTCCGAACAGTACTCCGTCCAGTTGGAGAAGATACTTCCATGGTGGATGCGTGTTCCTTCAGGGTACACCTCCCCTTCGGCACCAACCAGATCGTTGTGACAGATGTCACAGTATTTCAAGTCCTCCCAGTCCCAATAGGGCAGGGCGAACTCCTTCTCGCCGAAGTGCTTCTGGGCGATTTTCTCCAATTCCCGTTCCCACATGGTCATGAAGTAGCGATGCCAGGTTGGAAATCCGCAATCGTCGTGATTGAAGTCAAGTATGCCCAGGAGCTCGCACTCCCGATCATTCTCGAACAGTGTACTGCGACTTGCAAATCTATGCAGGGCTGTCAGAAAGTATTGTACCGATCCCGTCACATAAATTGCCTGACGTATTGGATCCGACCATTCGTTGTTGTCCTCAACCAAGATGGCGTAGTCGGACTCTCTCCTCCGGCTTTCGTCCAGTACGCGTAGCAATAGGCTTTGTTCTCTTCTGTTCAGACGGTTGACATTTTTCCTTGTAACGAGTCGTTTTTTATCACAGTATTTCCCTCTGCGGTTATACCAGCACTCACCACATGCAACCCCGAAAAAGTTGGGTTCACATTGGCACAGGTGGCTAAAAAACTTCGAAGGCCAATGAACTCGATCATCTTCCTACATGGAAGAGATTAAAAGTAAATGTTAGTTTAATATTATTTCATTTAATAACAATACTATTTTTTGTTGTTGCAATTATCACTTTTATAAATAAATAATATATTTGCAATACTAAATTGTTCTGTCTTTTTATAGTTTCATTTTGTAATTAATCAGATAGTTTAAAAGAAATGTTCATCAGAGATCGCTATGTCATTTGGTAGAATTATTGTTTCTACTATAATATACTGAATACTGATTTTTACAATTTAAGCCTTGATTGGGAAATCCTATCAACAAGTATAGAATGCCAACAAATATACTTAATCATTTATTAATTCACTTAAATGTTAATAATGCATGGCGTGAAATAATCAATGTTAATTAAATATTATTAACAATAAAATTTTGAAGTTAAAGGCCCCTAAATGAAATACAGATAATTGTGGCTCTATATATACACGCAATCTACTTCCAATAGCTAAAACCGGTAAATTAATAATAACGATGTTATATATTACGGACAATAATTTTTTTTTATTAAACATAGTGCGTTATTGTATCTATAGTCAAAAAAAGCATGTGCCCATAATCACAAAAAATAACCTTAAAGTTTAATGCGCACAGTGTTCAATGAAAAGCCCCTTGTCCACCAATATCAAATATAGAATAGAATAAACTCTTTTACATGACTCCGGAACTTAAATGTTTGCCATGGATAAGCTAAACGGATTACTAATTTATGGTGTGCGTTTAATTAATAGGTACCATATAAGTAGCGTTTTACATGAATGAATTGTGCAACATGCATGCAATGTATAATCTATAATAAATATTATTCATTTAATATAGTAGGCATTTTAACAAAGGGTAAATAGTATATTGTACATATTATTAAAAACACTGTCACAATTTGTATTTTAAATTAAAATGACTATTATTTATTTCGTCACGAAAACTAATATTTGTGAAATATTTTTGAATATATTGAAATATATTTTTTGTTATTTTTATAATTTAGCTGATTTTTATTTAGTATTTATCTATATATATGCTAATTGTATGTAAATAAACATTCTTTTTTTGATAAAACCTATTTTATATGTGAAAAAATTTTAAGTAACATAACGCTAAATTACAATTAATATCTTAATTAATTAATAAACTAATTATTAATAATAAATTAATTATTGACATACATCTTATATAATAATATTGATTGTTTCAAGAGATCATAATTAATTAATGAAATACTTATAAAATATAAAAAGTTTATAAAAATATATAATTTACTTAAATATTGTATTTTATATCGAACGAATGTGATATGACTTTTTTAATAGCTTAATTGTCATAATCATTGTTTTATTTATTCTTTTTGAGGACAATAAATTGTATAAATGGCGATAAAATTCCCCGACAAAACAATATAAAATAAAGCAAATATTAAATTTGATATATTGGTTATGTGGAACCTTTTTTCAGTCAGGTTACTGGGTTTAGGTTCAGTCACTGGGAAGTATATCAGGTAAGTATTAAATTATGACTGTCTTAAAGTTAAAGGTCTCAATAAAAAATCAAATGAACTTAAATCATTTTATATAATGCTCATTTTTTATCATAGAAGCGTGTCTCTTAAAATAATTAAATATTAGCTTCTTATTCGTATACTATACCGCCTATTTTTGTAGAACTTTACATAAAATAAATTTTCAACAAAGAAAATTAAATAATAAGAATAGCCGCTTTGTGTCATACCAAATAAACAGTGGAGATGGAATCCTTGAAGATGCGAGCTTGTGCGCAATGACCCCGCCTTGGGCCCCCACAGACGTATCCGTTCTCATGAACAGGACAGCAGACTCCACCGGCAGGCTTTGTAGCGTTTGATACACAGGCCTTCGGGATGAGAGCTGATGTTGGCTGCGGAGCATAAAGGACAACGATCAGGCAAATAGATGCCAACAACGCGGTTAAATTCAGCATCGCGCTCCAAATAAACGCCACGCGAGTAAGGTAACAAAATCAGCGAAATGATTCGTGGCAATTATAGTTAAATCCTTTTTTATACATGTGTGCACCGATAGTTTGCTAAATGTGTGAATGATAATCATTGTGGTGTCTTCTCTTAGTAAAGTGCATTAGCTTTTGTTTGCAGAAATCTTGTTACATTGTACGTATTAGCTTTCATTACATCTAAGATATATATATATATATTGTATTCTTCTACTGTATACAAGACAACAAATTAAGAGCGCTGCGTAAATTGGTTCATGTATGCAATAATTGAAAATGCAGCATATGGGAACCCCCCTCCCCACTCCCCACTCCTCCCCACACCCTATATCTTATTTTAAATATATCTTTAACAAATGTAGGTATTCATTTTGACATATTGGTTGAAAATATATTGTTTCCATATATTAAAAACATAACATTTTAAGGTACATATAGAATAAAAATTATTTTAAAAAATTGTTAATGACCTCAAAATGATGTGAGGAAATATCCTAGTGAAAAAAGTTATCTAAATTATTGGAAAAATTTAAAAAAATTAAAATAATTTTTTTTTTAATTAAAAAGAAACACATTATAAAATTTCTGTGATTTAAAAATTGCATTGTTCGACAGGTTTCTTGTGGTATTAATACAACTAGTTTGCATTTGTGGTAGCCTAAAATTAACAACTTTTGATAGAGAAAATATGTTAACTTTCATCAATTAGGGTTGCTATCAATCTGTATTGTTAGAATTAAATGTCTTAATGCGCGATATATAAGGACAAAAACGGTGAGTCCCAAAACTATAATACAGATTTGATCAGTTTGTTCATATTTTGGCGCTGTCGTAAAATATATATTTTCATGATAAATATTGCGTACCTAATACATAGTGGGTACTATTTAGTACAAAGGCAACACAACACAACACAAACACAATAAACTACATATAAACACATACAATTTCTAAATTTAAATTAACTAAATATTCACTTCAATAATTTGTACCTAGTTGATTATTATTTACCTAAGACTGGATGAATAATTTACTCTAAACACAGCAATTCAGTGGCCGTAAGTATTCTCGAAAGTGGATAAGGATAGGCTTGGTAGCGGGGTAGGTATATCCCTTTTCCATGGCTCACGGTGCGACCGATCCGCACTTCTTAATTCTCAAACGTTGGCTCAATGTGAGCCATGGATAAGGATATGGAATCCCCCTAAAAACAAAATATATTTCCATCAGTTTGTCTTTTAACCAATCAGGAGATATGTCACCGTGTCAAAGTTAATAATGTTATAAAATAGATATTCACAGTAAATAATATTTAAGGTACCTTTCAACATTATAAGCTTACAGTTATTTATTAAATATTATTATTAGTCTGTCATTAATTAATAATCAAATAAATACAACGCCCTAATTGACAGCTAACGAAATTACAACATTAATCCACAAGTTTGAAATAAGAAAGAAAATATTAGATCGTGACATCCGAATAACTGATAAGAAGAAATGTCAAATTAGAAAGAAATAATAGAAAATGTATAAACCATTTGCATTTATCCCCGCTCTATTGAGTAATGGATGATGATATATGATGGATTGGTGATGATATATGATGATGGTGATGATGATGTTGGATACACCACAGGGCCGGGGTGTAGCTATAATTTTTCACGGAGGGATTGGGATTTTAGAAAGCGGATTTAAATAGGTACCGTATAAACATTTATATATTATTCTAATATGAAAACAATTTGTTCTATCATATGAATTATCTTTCAAATATATATATATATATATACAATATATATATAAATATTGATCAAATCGTTTAAAAGTTCTTAATCACGTTAAGAATCTATGTTTTGTAATAAAAGCATGCATATTACAGTTTGATACAATTTTATAATTTATTTTTATGGGATCATTTCATGTCGTCATACGTATGAACATGATAAAAACAAATAATACGTAAAACATGATAGTTAAAAAAAACATTTATTAAAAGTATATATCAGACTTCTTAATATTCACGTTTGTTTGAGTTAAATTTGGTGCTTGATAAATAAATCGATAGACATTTTAAAATGCGAAATTTGTTGTTTGGTGGACGGTTCTACATTTTTTCGAAAATATTTTCAGAGATATTTCGAATTACATACCTATTACTAATGCAGTTACCGGAATTAAAAAGGGTTTGGTGTGGCTTATTTGTCTTGTTGGTAATTGATGTTACTTTTAGGATATGCGGACACATCATTTCCATTTGATACTGCATTTTTTGTTTCAATAGTAGGGAGTTTTAATTTTGTTTCAACTTTTAAATTTACTAATAGACTTGTTCAGAACAGATTTTTGGGAACACATATAATACTAGGATATATTATATGATTGATAACTATTGGCAATATGTAAATGTACAATTTAAATTAATAATAAAAAGCTTTTAAAATTAATAACATTACTTCAGATTAATCGATTTTGATTTATTTATTATTATCTATCAAGTACAGGATTCATGTTAGATGATTCCTGCATTCTTCTCCAACCACGTACAGACACAATGTTGAACATGTTGGCTTGCAGGAGAAATTCAGATGCCCTCCAATTGTATATGGGACGGATTAAAGCCAAAGTATCGCTGTAGATGCATAAAGTTTATCAGCTGGCACTGTTTGCGGAAGCAGCGGAAGTCAGGTTTCCAATCATATTTTGTTGGGTCCATCCTGGGTCCATCTTTGGTGGTGACCCTACGTGCTTTCCATATCTAGCTGCAGTTTCCATTTTCGTGCGTTCAGGTGGCATCTATGGATATTTTCAAAGTGAGGAGAGTTGCACCGATTATGTACTATAATTTGTACACCTTTTTCTGTTTTTGAACGTCACATCTCCAATGCCTGTTTGCTTACGTAACTTGATCCTGATCTCTGCATGCGCTTAAAAGTCTTAATTATATGCTTAGGTATAGAATTCATAAGAATCCACGCACTTTCACCGGGAGATCATCAAATGGCTAGGTAGGCCTAATTATCCAGAGAAGTGCTGAAACATTATAAATCACAGTATTTGGGATAGTTATACATATACGATCTGATATAGCCAACTAATTATTTTTTAAGTGTCGATTGAATTTAGTGACATCCATTCACCATCTGGATTGAACGTTGTTGGTGGGTATGCAGCTAACTCACATTCCAATATATGCCATCAAATTTGATCTCCTGTGAACTTGATTGCCTGATTATAAACTATAGCTCCTTACCAACTTACCACATAATTTTCCTTCTTAACACCCATTTTGACAATTAGCTTGACGAGAATGCTAGCCAAGCAACCATAAAGTTTGTTATTATTGGCTCATGTTCAAAGCTAGTGGTATCATTTCAATTGACATGAGGATCAGCAGTTTATCCTGTGATGATATTCATTAATTCAACATCTGGGTGACAAACATAATTGCGCAAGCCCAAGCAATCATACTGGTCAGTTTTGATTCTATTTTCTTTTTTTTCATAACGGTGAGTGTGGACAATGCCACAAACGCATGTATGTTGTTTGTATGAACTTATCTGTCCAAATTGAGTAATATATACCTAAGGATGTGACATACAAATGCACTATAATGTATATAGTTGCTTCGTCATATCCATATGGTTTATAGGATCGGAATATAGAAAGCAACATAACATAGTGTGCGCTGTTTTGACAACGAACAGAAAATAAAATAATGCAACATATCTTCTGCATATATATCTGCTTCTATAGAAGAGATCAAGGGTTATAGGAAATAGATAATAGAACACCGTATACATAGGCCTTAGTATTAAAATTAACGTTTTAAAGTAAAGTAAAGTAAAGTAAAGAAATGGCATTATTTCCAGTAAAAGTACAAACTTTTAAAGAGGAACATTTAATAAAAAAGTACATGTAGTTTTATAAGGGTACACAAGTACCTATAGGTACATACTATAGAAAATGCATATATACATTTTATTGTAATTGATAACAATTAAGATAATATACAGTACATGTATATTTATATATTTTTTAAGGCGAAATACTAAATAAAGTGACACAGTGACAGGTAATAGATTTTATGATGTCGAAAGTATAATATATAAAAAAAGAAAATTAAATTAAATAGTAACCTCAGCTCAACATACAATAGATCTTGAAGCTTGTTATTACACAAGAAGGATGTAGCAGCTGGGAGGAAAGATTGTCTGTAGGACAATGTTCGGCAGAAAATTTGAGGTCTGTTCACCGCTTCGCGTGTTATCAAGTATATTTTGTAGAGGATGATCTTTATTGATAATAATAATTTTATTTATGAATTTTTTAAATATATTTTTGTATTGTGAGTTTACGATCTCGCGTAGTTTTTCTTTATACCGTTGCGAAGAAATTAATTAGTTTCCTCAGTTTTTTCTTATCCTTCATCAGAAGACCACAACCCCATACATTCGCAAGCATACTATTAAATTTGGTACAACTACAGAGCTGAACACATTAAATTTAGTATTATGAATTTATGAAAGAATTTTTGAGAGACATTTCATAGTATGTAAAGTTAACTTTAATAACAACAGAATGAATACGTTTTTTTCCATTTTAAGTCATCGCGATGGGAGATAATAATGCCAAGATAATTATTTTACTTTCTTTACTTTAGGAATATTTTTATGGTTAATAATGACATTTTCAGTAATTGTATAAAGAACAGCTGTATTATTACAGCTATTGTGTTTGAAAATGACCTCTTCGCATTTCATTTGATTGAGTTTCAGATATTTTCTTTTTGAAATTTAAGCTTTTTGTGCTATTTGTGCTACACCAACTTTCGCTTGAATAGGCGTAGAAGACTTGTTGTTTTTACATTTAACTGACTGTGACCAACCATTCATATAGGACTTTATACATTTAGCGTAATGAGGTGAATTTGAAGTACAAAAAGTGGAATTTGAAGTACAGTATAAAAAGTTTATGGGTAATCAAGAAACATAGCTTTCATTATTTAACCAGTTTTATTGTCAAGAGTACTGTAATTGTTTTTATATGCAAATTGGTCTCAATCTTATTGTTTTTCTAAGAGAATTCGAATTCTTTTTACAGCAATGTTGTCTTATAGGGATGTTGCTTGAATAGGTATAGCGGTAATAGGGTTAACATATTTTGGATTTGTGAGTAAAGCTTCGTTGGGTTTTGGACATGCACTGACTAAAGCAGTTTTCCATGGTTTTGGGTAAGATTGTCTGTTTATACGTTTGGTGTATATTAAGCCATATGGTTCACTTAGCTCTTTTGAGAATTCTTTGAAGATCCATGTTGGTGTTTTACTTGGACCACTTGCAGTGTTTACTTTAACCTATTTGAATATATTTTCAACTTCAAGTTGTGTGATTTGTATGGCTTCATTTTGCAATAAGTCAGCACCATTATCAATGATTTTGTCTTTATATTGGTCAATATTGAAACTTGTAAAGAAATTATTTAGTTCAATAGTTTCATCTTCATTTAGTAGGCAAGTATTATGGTCCCCTCAGGTTCACATGATAGTTTGTAGACATATTGCCGATAGGACAAAATTCTTTACATTTACCGACTTTTTAATTTGTTACGTAGGCCACATCTAAGCAGGACTTGTTAGGATAGTAAGTTGGAAAAGTTGTTGTCAACATAGCTTTGATTCAGTGAATATAAGTTCATTTCTATTGTATTTTTTACTTTGAGTTTTATTCCTTTGAGGTCCTAGTAAGTAAACATTCATATTAATAATACTTCTACAATATATACATTAGGTAGGAATTTAGGGCTAATACAAGTAGTTAACATTTCAGCGTCTGGAGTAGATCTTGTGTTTAGGATCTTCGGTTTATTAGGGGACCAAGATTTACTCACATAAGTGATTAATCCTCCATCACCTTTTTCATAGAAATTTTCAATGTTTCTGTCGAATCTATGAATGTGGAAATTGTTCAAAAATATGGTCTTATCATGGACAGAATTGTTAAGTTTCGTTTCTTGAAGATTAATTATAGACACATTAGGCTACATACTAGGATCATTTGTAACAAAATTAAAGAGTTCGATAAATTCTGATGATAAACCATCAATGTTATGATAGTACAAAAGGATAGTAAAAGTCACTTAATAAAGTATAAGGTAGGGATAAGAAAAGTCATGGGTCATTATTAGATTGTACAATTATACCTCGATGGATTTTTAACGAACTCACCGTCTAAGCGTCGTTGTTTTAGTTGCTCTACGTGTTTTGAATTTTTAAGTTGCTCTAGTTTGGTTAAATCGAGTTTGATAATCACTCGTTTGAAGGCATCATTTTCCGTGAGTGACCGCAAATTTGTTTTAAATAGTTTAATATTTTTAAAATTGTATACTTTTTTTGGATCTCATTTAGACTAGCAATGAGTGGCCTTGGTATATTTTCAGGATTTTTCTTACCTATACGTTTTACTGATTTCACTTTAATGCCTGTTGGGACATTAATTTTTAAGAACATACTGTCGATAAAGGGAATACATACGGATACTGCAGTTTCTTTGGGATCTTCTGCTACGTTAAAAATTATGAGGTTATTTTGCTTCAATATTTTCTCTTTTTTATCTAGAAGAATCGTCTTAAAATGAGTAGGCGTTGAAGTGGGGAATTAAGTTGTATTTTGTAAATTTAAAAATTCAATGTAGGCTACTCTATGAGTGTTACAGCTTCGTCCTTTACCCGTTGCGACAGGGAAGCGATTTTTGTAGCCCTTGTAGGACCAATTGTAGCCAACAGCACGATTATATTATTGTTGGAGTTCCAATTAATCCTAAGAACACATCGTTGCAGCGTAAATTTAAATAAGTATTTAATATATTTCCTGATTTACGTTTTAGCTTAAAATGAGATCGCTTTAAAATTGCAATAAATATTTGTTTTAATGATAAAGTAATTAAAATATGGCAATAAATTGATATTTTTTGTAATTTCACTTGATTTCGTTTGATTTATTGGTTCGACAGCCCTGCTTACGATCTTGAACTTATAAAAAGACAAACTTTTTATTGTAAGCATATTTAAAGATGTAGTTATATTATTCTTTTTCACTTTTAGTTTAATGACGTTTTAATTTATAATTTTACATGTTTATTATACAAAAGGACCAGGCTTATAAATAATATTTTTAAATATTATCATATTTATAATATTATATATTAATGACATAATAATTATAAATTACATTTGGTTTATTTTAGATTTATATATTGTTGCCTATTATTTATATATTTTTAAATAGGTTAATATTAAATTATTATTATTATACAACCCTGGAAAAAATTAACTAATAATGCACCTTTTTTTCATGTAATTTTTTAAAATTATTTCCAATTATTATTTTTTAAATCAGCAACTTTTACATTTAATAATTAAGTAAAAGCAATAAAATATTAATGTTTTTTTATCATTCAATAAAAGAGAGAGAGAGACTGTCTTCACATTTTCAAAGGTGATAGGGGGTGTGATTTAAAAAAATTACCTAAAAAAGAGTGTATAGGTTAATTTTTTCCAGGGTTGTATTAATTACAATATTGGGAAAATAGTTATTTCTATTAAAATTAAAGTATTTTTGTTTGTTGTACTGCCCTTAAGTCTTGAGATATTACTATAATGACATAAGTCATGATTACTTGGATATGAAATGTTGAAATCATTTTATTTCTTTTATTTAAAACTAAAATATTTTAAAAATTATTTGTCATGTATACTAAACATGTGTTACACCTTAAGATAATGAAATAAAAAAGTATATATTAATTACATTATATTAATAAAATATTGATTCTTTTGGTTTTACATTATAATTATGCATGCAATACCAATGTCAATAATATTTTTAAATGAACTGTGAGTAGTAGATAATATTTTTTACTTCATGTAATACAGATTTCTTTTTAATTTTTTTTTATTATGTAAAATTAATTGTATAATAATATAATTTGATTTCTATTCTACAGAAATGGAAGCACATAACTATATTACTAAAAGCAAACACTGTCTAAATTATGGATAGTAAGTAAATCTAATATTATTTTGGTTTTGTTTTGTTTCAAGTTTATTGTTTGCTTAATTTCATTATTCTTTCATATCTATATATCCTTAAAATACATATATTCTATAAACTATAAAACAATGTTTAAAATACAATTAAATTTTGTGAATATACATATATAATTCATGTTAAATTTAAGTGTTATTATATTTTTATTAAACAAAATACATAACTGTCAATAATAATAATCATAAAATATTTTATAATAATTTATTTATGGCATTTATAGTAATAATTATTACAATAAATAGTAGTTAGATGGATTGATTATGGTTTTTTAGATCTATATTTACTAAAATTCATATGTCATAAATTTTAAACATTGCATACTTCAATTTTAAGCATAATTTATTCAGAAGATAACCACTTAATAGTACATGATATTAGTCTAACATACAACTATTTAGGTTTACTAAAAAAAAATTAAACCACTCTTTGACTTTGATCATATTCTGAGATGGTAGCAAGCAGGAGTTTTAACAAAAATATAACCTTTTGTGTATTTTACTGATTTTATGCATTGAATTCCTTATTACATTTAGTACATATTATTCACTTACCAAATAATATTTCCATATGAATTCCAGAAGGTGTCCAATATATTTCTTTATAATTATATACACATTTAGAATATATATTTCATTACATTTCATATTTATATCCATCTAATCTATTCTATGAACATCACTTCAGGCAGCCAAATATTATATTTCAATAATAATGGGGATGATCTAGAACATTTTTGGAATATAAAACTTTTTGTATTTTTAATTTGCTAATGGCCTATGATTTTTTAATTCTGCTAAAAAGTATAGTAATATGTACATTTCTATTATTTCTGTAACTATTCTAATTTATTGTTGCAGTTAATATATATGTTTTTATATCTACATAATCATGTTATATTCTATAATGTTTTTTAATTATTATCAAACATAGATTTAGTTAATATTAGTAAAATAAACCTATTTTTTTGTTCTATTAATAACAAATACATTTTTATTTATATATATTATCTATTTTTATTAGTAAGTTTGAATTAATGTGCAAAAATTTGTGTGATATAAAAGTACTCTATAAATTTAAAAAAATAGTGTTTGATGTCTAATTTTTGTATGTTAAAAATTCATTAATTTTGCATTTTATACATATGAATATATTTTTTAAAGCTTATATGTATCTATACAATTCATCACATTTTTAGGGAACTTTGTTCTCAAGCCTCCTGTTCATGTGCTTTTGCTCCTTTATCTGCCAAGTAAATTTGTTTTCTGGAACACCAACATCTTATTACAACATGCCCCACCATTCAAATTTATTAATGAATAATAGTGGCAACTGGCATTCCTATGCACAGAGTGCTTCTTAATTACCTAAATTTGTATGTCAAGGTGGACTCTCTCTCTCTAAATCAGTTGGCTCTTAGACAAGTTGCTGTGGCCTTCACAGATCAATGCCAGCCTTCATGGTGTACTGTACGTTGAGATGCTTGTTGAAGATTGCATCCAGCCCATTCCTTGATGTCCGACTGCCAGGTTCTTTGTGGCCTTCCTCTTCGACGTGTTCCTTCCACTTTGCCTTGGATGATGTCCTTTT
>JAUZND010058109.1:0-41066 GCA_034780555.1 Coelogynopora nodosa
TCTCTCTCTCTCTCTCTCTCTCTCTCTCTCTCTCTCACATCGTTTGGGTTATTCATGCTTCTGGAAACTTTTGGGACGATATACATTGTAACAAAAATTGTAATGTTGAAAAAAGAGGAAAATTTGTAAGTAAATAATAATCACTGACAATAATTTCGTTTCATGATAAATAAAGACAAGTATTGTGAGGAATGCAAAAAAAACACAATAAAATTTAAAGTTTATTATAATATTAATACAAAATATCCGAGCTTTCACCTTTCATCATGAAGGCATAATCATTGTGTGAATATTACAAAAAGTGTTTAACAGATTATTATTTATTTAAATATAATATGTGAAAAATCATTAGCCAATCATAGGTTGATAAATACATAAAAGCACATCTCAACAATATAATTACAGGCAAATACCAGACAGATACAAAAATCAAAATCGATAAAGTCTAGACATATACAAAGAAGCTAGTTACCACAAAATTACAGACGTGTAAATTACAAAAGAATATAATATATTATAATAACAATGATTTAAACAGATTAAATAATAATAATAAAAGTATTACAGAATGTGGAACAATAATTTATGTTACAGAATTGAGAAGGAGTTTACTTAAATTAGCATTAAGGGGATAGAATTCGTTATTTAGGTTGATAACATTGGACTTGTTAACACAGATAAAAGCAGATTCAAATATTGTTCTAGATTTTGTAGTATTTCATTTAAAAACCTATTAAACACTTTTTGTAATTTTCACACCATGATTATCCCTTCTTGATGAAAGGTGAAAGCTCAGATATTTTGTATTAATTGTAATAAACTTAAAATTTTATTGGGGTTTTTCTTTTGCAATTTCGTTCCATATTACTATTCTTTCAATGACATTACCAATATTAATACTTAAACCAATATTGAATTTAAAAAATTATTATTTCATGTAACTTCATAATTATCAGGGAAGCACGTTTTTCAAATTTAAATTTATTTAACAGTGAAGTGCTTCAATGAATTGAAGTGCGTTATGTCATATCCTCTATGCTATATCTTTGTGTAAGTCCAAAGCGCACGGATCTTTGTGTGTTGAGCTATGACATGCATGCCTAATTTTAAATTAAAATGTATTTATATCATTTGGGTCGTCCTTCAATTATTTTCAAAATTTCAATGACAATAGCTATTATTTAGAAATGTAAATATTATGTATGTATGATTTCATAACTATATCTTCATGAAACATTGATATTGCAATTTCTAATGTCATATTATAATTTTTGTTGCGGAAAGATTATTATGTTTTGCATAATGTCCCAAATTTAAACTATTTTGTAACCGTATATAAACTACATTAATCTATCATTTCAATATACTTATATTACATTGATGTAATTATGAATCAAACAGTACAATTATGTAGTAATGTGATCTACCTTAAGGTTTAGAATATAGTTATCAGTAATTGATTATAAATTTAATTGTATGAAATTACTCCTCTCCTCTCCGTCGGCAGGAACCGAGCAGCTCCCCCGCCGCGACCTGGTCGTCCCTGGTGACGCTCACCCTGGAGACGGTGACCTCCCTACACCGCCACCTCGGCCGGGCCTTCTTCCCCGCGGCTGCCGGCTTCCTCTCGACCCACTGGCTGCAGATCCGCTGGTTGGCCCATCTCTGGAGCGTCACCCTCTCGCCCGGCCATCTGGTGGTGGGGCGGAGTCTGCTCCGGCTCGTCTGGTCGTTGGCGCACGACAGGAATCTCTGGAGTCTGCATTTGGCCGGCTGGATTGTGGAGGACTTGCTGGCGCTGACCTCGGAGGCGTTGTATGCGGCCACCGCGCTGCTGTTCAACACGCGCCATCTGCAGCAGATGTTGGATGCACAGGGTTTGTTTGTGTGGATGAACACTTGTGATCGTGGCGCATCTTAGTATACTATTTTTAGGCAATCATTGTAAACAATCATTTTGAAATTAAACCAATCTCAGTTTTGTTATCCGGTTGTTCTGTGTCATTCTATCTGAACTTTAACAAGGTTTCGCGAACACATAAAATATACAATTATAAATAATTATATAGGGTAATATTGGAATATTAGTTCTTATATAATAGTTATATAATTATGTTTATTTCAACTTTAAGTAGAGTAGAATCGGCACTTGTTTTGCACATATTATTATTTGCTTTCTTTGTTTTATGGCTTGATTTATTTAGTCTTAGAAGTGTTTAAAAATTTATTTTTAATTTATTTGTTGTATTCTGCGAATTTTCTTTCATTTTAAAAAAAATATTCGAGATAATTCGTATTATTTTGTCCTAACTAAGAATATGACCACTCTTGAACCGATGGTCTAATAATAATCTATTTATCCCGATACCACATGTCACTTTTATACTACTACTTTTATATCATAATATTTTCTAAAATAACAAAAACAATAAGTAGTGGGCCTACTTCTATTAAGATACAAAAAAGCATACTGTTAATGACGTAAACTAAAATACATTATAATAAAATTATAATAAATTTGTTTTTTAAATTTTGTTTATTTACATCTGATCCTCCCCCACCCTACAGGATCCCCATCAGCGGCAGACATGGTGCCCAGTGACTCGGCCTCTTGCTCAGAGGGAACCGCCCTGCACACCCGACGGGCCTCCTTCGCCTCCGAAGAGACCTCCTCCGACTCTCAGCGCATCTCTCCTGTCCCCGTGCCGGTGGAGGCGGGGCTCATCTCCATAGTGGCGGCCGCCCTCTCCGTCCTCTGGCAGATCACACCCGACTTCCACGACATCATGTACCAGCCGGTCAGTCAGTCCGTCTGCTTGATACCAGATTCACGTGGCCTAGCTTAGTTGGTTGAACTTAGCACCACGAGAGAGTCTTTTCTGACTGTACGCGACCGCGGGTGTTCGCGACCGCGGAAAACCTGGAAATGCTTAGGCCACTGGGAAAACCTGGAAATACCGGGAATTTGGCGAATTCGATGGAAAAAACGGGAATTTAGATATTTACAAAATGAAAACCGGGAATTGGTCTTCATATTTCTGTTGTGTGTATTTTTTAATTATCTGTCTTTATTACCTTATAATGTGACTTTTGTCATTTTCAACTAACATCGCTTTTTTGCTGCATAATCGTGTATTATACTATTATTGACTTCTTTTACGCTTAGAACAGCCATTATGACTTCAGGGAATTAAGCAACCCTCGCTTGATGAGCTGTCATTAGGTAGTTTTTTGCTAGTTTTGGTAGAGAAAAACCTGAACATGACTGTGATATTAGCGCGGACACCCTGTATATGTTTATATGTTACTATAATACAGAAACTACTTCGTCAATCCCTATCGCCTTCCACACGGCCAAAAAAATAGCCAAAATAAAACAGAATAAACCAAAAATACTAAAGTAATATTTTTTAATATGAATTTTTACATATATTCTATTTTAATTTATTAACTATGCTACTCATTTATATTTATAAAAACTAATATATTTATTGTTGTCTATTTCATTGATTTTCAGATTTTATTGTGGAAGTAACTTTATCTTATAATATGTATTTTCTAGCTTTTTGCTAGTTTTTTTATTCTTTGGAATATTTTTACATTGATTTAAGAATATGTGAATTTATGAACAATAATTTCAATGTATATAGTTAAAACCAAATATAATTATATTATATTCATATAAAATTCTGAAATTATAATTTTACTCCATAAAATATTTAATATAATTAACCAAAAAAAGTGTTTATTTGAGAGGCCTGATTATATACGAAAACTTATGCTGCTAAAATGTTAATCAAATAGTATGATACCAAGTAAGTTCCATAATGTTTTACTTTTGCGAAAACTGGATTATCGACTTTGAAAATACTTTTTTTTTATTGTGTTGTTGTATACATTTTTTATTAGCAATTTACAAAATTCTTATTAGATTTATCAGATAGGTATATGAATAATTTGCCATCAATATAATACCTACTTATTGTTTTGAAAATTTCCGAATTGTGTATAGCCAATCAATATGCGGAAAAACTTAAAATTGTATTTCATATTATCGTATATAAAATATTGTATTATAATCACGCCATGATTCGTTTATTTTTTAAACGTCTTTAACATCCTATATTTTCTTTTCTAAATAATGTAATGTAAAACTAATAATTGGTTTTCCGGTGTGAAAAACGTAATTAATATTTAAAAAATCGACAACAAGACTCTTCAATACCATCATGGTTCCTTGGTCCTATTTGTAAAAGCATAATACAGCACATGTTTTATTATAAGTTGGCTTCATACAGTATAGAAGCATTGTCTTTTTATAAAAAAACTGTTGCCGAATTTTAAGATTTATTATAAAGATATCTGATTTTAAATTTTTTTATTGGCAGCATTCAATATTGTGGCAATATTGTTACACAATTTCTTGCGAGACATTTTTATAAAAAAAAATATTTATAAAGCAGAAGACGAGCAACTATTTTTCAATCGATAATTGTCTATAAGTTTTATTTTACTACTACTAATACAATTTGTTGTCTCCACCTACCAGATAGGAATTAAATATGTTTTTCGTTTCTCTCTCTCACCTCCAGCTGGAGGACATGTCAGACATGAACCCCTTGCTCGACATGAACATGACATCGCCCAGCCCGGAGTCTATCGATCGACGACCCTCATTCGGCCTCCTTCTCGCCATCCTCACCGTCTCCGGCAAGATGTTAACCCGGGTGAGAGTCCTGCGTCACTCCTTCTTGTTCTGGCAGCGTAGAAATTCTCGGTAGCAAAACTAAGCAGGTTCCGACTGTAGCCTTATACATCGCTTTATAACTAGAACATTCACGTCAGTGGAACACGGTGTTATGTGGCTAAATGTAATGTCTGACTCAGTTGATTTCAGTTGTTTTCCTTATACATTCCGTAAGTGCATTCTGTGTGAGGTATTAAGAAGTCGTAAATAGGTGGTAATTCACTTTATGGTCGATGCAAAATACTGATAGATAATAAATCCACAAGCCTAAAAAATCTCTTTTTCTCGGTTTCACTAGTGGGGGAATTAATTTCTGTCCATTTTATTTGGGATATAATTTGTTTTTAAGTACATTTTAAATTTTCTAAACCTTGCTTACGATAAATTAAATTTAGATAAGTTTGTAGATGTTAAGATAAATTCTTGTTTTCTGTTAGAAATTAGTAGTTATCACATAGTACCAATACCACATCACCCGGTAGTAAATAAAAATGTATACCAAATAACAATGCTTACATTGAAGTACAAATAGTATAATGATAAATGACTTAAAACATTAGTATTACGCATAACCATTTATTTGTTGTTAAAACCATCTACTTCAGATTGACTGTCGCAGCTCACCGTCCAAACAACTTCAGAAATCAGCCGAAAATGAAACATTACTAGCCATGAGGTAATTCTTATTCTTCATGTGGTAACTCACTCGAAAATTAGATTTTCGACTATAATATATGTTATTTATATTAGATTATTTTTCAAATTGTTACACAAGAATGTATTTTGTAGTTATAGTTTTCATTCGCCTTACCGTACCTTATAGCCATATTACCATCCTTTATAACATGAATTTAGGAATTCAGAAACATACAGACTTTAAAATTCACACATTAGACCCTATGTAAGGGTACATAATACAGATAGCTGTGCATTAAGCAGAACACAATTATAATAGTAAGCTTATCTACCACCTTACAGACAATATGACATTTTATTATAATCTCGACTTTACTTGCAGGAAAACGGTGACACGAAGTCAGGATCTGGCACTGTCCATTCTCACCTCTCAAGCCATGATCGTTCTGAACAACCCTTCTGTTGAAACTTGGATCAAGCACCACCTTACACAAGGCCTATCTGCAGAAATGGTAACATTCTCGTTAGTCACGAACTACACGAAACAACTGTAGATAATTGAGATTTGAGAAAAAGTATAATTTAAAAAATTACTAATTGTTTTGTATGTTATTATTATTTCCATAATTATATGTTATTTTGTCCAGTCAGTTCGTAAATACAGACAACATAATAAACTGGTATTTTTGAATAACTACTATATTATCGCAACAGCATATTTTCATCGATTTGAAATAATTTTTAAGCTCTTATATGTGTTTTGGAATCATTTTTATTAAACAATGCTTTCACTATTAACCCTTTGTATGCAAATATTTTTTTCAAATAAATTAAGTTTTTGATTGATCTATAATTAAACGTATGACTCTGATTTTTTTTACTCAGTGCTTAAAATACTTTTATCTAACAAAAAAATTATAACAGAAATAATTTCGAATATTTTTACATGCCGGAAAAAATTGTGTTATTATTGATCCATTTTGTACCCCCTGGGTTTTCATACTTGCCTAAGATATTAGGAGCTGAAACTTGCAACATTACTGAAAAAAATAAGTTTATCGTAAATTACATCCATTTAACTTGATTATTAAAATTATTTATTAAAATAACCAGCAATTTAAAATAATAGTCAAATAACATTTATACTACATATACCTTATTTGTATAAGTAGTATAATTTTAAAAACATATCAACAAATATAAATATTGTGATCTGAAATCAAATGCAAAAAAAATCAAGTCAATTGGTTGCATTAAACAAAAGTTATAGCATTTATTGGTGAATATATAGCATATACTGGTTATTTTCCTATAGTTTTCCTATCTGGAGTTTATGACGTAATCAGGTCATAAAAGTTATACCAATCGATTAATTTAAAAAAAATTAAAATCGCTTGACAAGTCTTTAGGAGGTATCTGTATACCAAATTTCAGCTTAATCGGATGATAGGAAGTTTGGTATTTCATACCTTAAGTTATTAAATGACATGACGGATGGGATCCACTTTTTTATATTATAATGAAAATCATCGTGTTCAATTTTTTTGCAGACGAACTGTGATCGCGCATTGCGCAGGAGTCAGTCTAGCAGTCGACCCAGTCCCAACAAGGTCCTCTCAACGTCGCAGTTGAACACGAGTCTCAGCGGCACCCTGACTGGTGGCACTGTATCTGGAGGTCCCTCTGGTGAACCACCCTTCTATCCCAGCCTGGATCGGTTCTTTAAAACTCTGATTAAATGAGAGAGGCATACATAGAGACATAGAGAAGCAGATAATAGAGTGATTAGAAATGATGACTAGGAAATTTGTAACATTATACAAAAAGATGTATTTTCTGAGCTGGTCACTTAAGTTTTCTTGAAATCAACAATATTATATGCATTTTGTACTTTCAATAATTAATGTCAGAATATTAAATGTATGACTTATTATTGAGTTGTTTATCATTTTTGCTGTCTTACAATTTAATTTTTACTATTAGCCTGGCCTGTATAAATTTTTTTAATTTAATTTAATCTTATTTAAATATTTTAATTTAATTATGATACATTGAATTCTAAACTATTTTAATATATAGTTATAATATTACTACTGTCACCATTTTGATAATTTATTTATATTTTGGTTAATTTTATAAATATTAAATATGTGGGCAAAAAACTAAAGTTTTTTTCTCGAAGTACTTGAGCGTTTTCGACGTAGTCGAATCCCTTCGGTAGTATGTATACTTGCTATATATTTACTTGTGGTATTTTCTTTTCAAACAAATGATCCTATTAATATCTAATATTTTACTTACAAAGATGTCGAATTCTGCGACTTAAAAAATGTAATTATATATCTTTTAAATTATTGTGTAGTCTGCGCATTCCGCATCAGGAATTTACATATTTAAATAGAGTAAATAATATATATACCAAAGACAGATTTGTGTAGGTCAAAATCTTCCTAATATATTTGGATAAAATTTAAACAAAATATGATTGAACTATTTCATGTTTTTTGGCGATACTATAATTGAGCTACTATATCATATCAAAATTTTAAATTGTCGTTCATTTAAACGAAGTATGTTTAAGTTAAACTTCGTCATGCAATTAATTGATAAAAATAGTTAATTACATTTGACTATATGTTATACACTTTTTTAATAAAACTTTTACTGAGAAATCCATTGAATATTTACTTATTATTAATTATATATGTATTAATTGACGTGGTTCTACGAGAACACCTACCTTAAGTCATATTCCATCTTTTCGAATTGCAAACATTAAGGAATATATTATATATGCTATAGCTGATATCTTAAACTGCAAAAAATTCACCATTTTGAAATTTACAGTTTTATGATAACTAAAATATCCATGCTGGACAAATAAAGATTGAAGTTTAGAAAACAAAAACATAAATTTTCTATTGTATAACTCAAATATACTGTATGCATAATTTAAATGGTAAAATGAAACTGAAAATAGGCAATTTATTATAATTGGGTAAATAGACGATAATTACTAAAAATAAGATAATTTCTTTAGAAAATGGAACTTAAATTTTTTAAATGAACAAAAGCTCTAATTGTGTACTATATTGTATATATAACTCAATAAATATCACTGGATGTTACGTTATAACACAACATTATACTGGAATGCATGGCATCTGTGAGATAATGTTTGTAGAGTTGTCTATCCTTCTCTACCACGAAGGGGACGACACGCTTAACAAGGTAGTTGTATTGTTGAACGGATAGTCCACGTGCAGTAATGATTGATGGCTTTCGAAATGTGTCTTGAATACGTAATTTCAGAGGAATACAATATATTCATCACCTGGAAAGCTTTTTGCAGAGGCAGAAATTGTGCCCTCAGAGTCCTTTGTAAGCGAAATGTAATATATTTGGAAATATCTGCAATATCTAACAGTTTATTGTTTATGGCCAAATTTCTCCAATCCTGCCACGCGGTTGGTCCGATGATTGCTTCATTGATCTATGAGCTAACTGTTACAGCATGGACCAAGTCATCCTTTGTTGTCGTACAATCGCGAGTTCTGTATGACTTCTTCAAAGATCCAAAATATAGATTAACAGCACAACCACGGGTGAGACCTTTTATTATAAAACACAACTGGATGCTGTTGTGATCTGTTAACAAATGCAGTAGATGTACCAGAAACAAAATCATATACCTATTCTTGTTCTGGTCTGCACCATTGTCCAGCTGTAGTTTCAGAGTAATTTAAAGATGCAATTTCGACAAGACTTGCTGCAAGCATATGATGATAACATTGGCTTAAAAGTTGAATTGTTTCTTTGCGTGTTCATGTAGTGTACCCAAATTAATTACACAGTCGAGGAACCAGGAAAAATAAAAAACTTTGTTGTCTAATTGCATAACTTGGGAGTAGACGCGTTCTGTGCGTAATTAACGATGAACAAATTTGGATCACTTTGCTAACTTAGGTAAAGCTGTCGACACACAATGCCAATATATTGTAAAGAATATTATTGATATCATTTTTGTCAGCGAACAATAACTGACACTTTGCAGAAATTATTCTGGATCGAAATGATTCACAATCACTACAAACGTTTATACGGGGATTCATTCTTTTGATTGTAGTTCTTTATCTTTTTCAGATGGCATAAATGTGATCGCGACATTTGCTTTTCGTAGATACTTATAAAGATTTCAGCTTCCTTTTTGTTGGTGAGATACGATTGAAGAAATATTTTATAGCTAGCCGGATGAAGTATTATACCATATCGGGATGCAATACCGACTAGAAAATTGATAATAGAAATAATGTCCTCTGCTGATTTTGGTTTACATTGTTTTTTACCTTGCCGTAATTTTAATGTTCTGTATAGGTGTCACTTCATTCGTTTTGGTATGCTCAGAACGCTTAAGAATAAGGTCTACATCACTAAAAAGGCAGAATGCCCAAACTTCGCGACAACCGGTATGTTTTGAATACCAAGCGTTTTTATACGCTGAATGACTAGACCATCTCTGTTTGCAAATGTTTTGTAACCACAATATCTTTGTTTAAAAATGTTGGAGACGCCCTACTTGGTTCCGTATCTGGCTCCTCTACAAATTGTGCATTAATTAAACTCCACATTCCATTTTTGAGGTGCTTATAGAATAACCTACTCATAGCACGGGTTCACTTTTCATCTACTATAACTCAAAGTGTTTTAATTTTTTTACTAATAAATCAGTGCTCAGTAAATTCTATGTTCTTAAAAGTTTAAATATATTATTAATAGAAATATTATGCATAATTTGTATAAATTATATGGACATGTACAAAATGAGTATTTTTGTGACTTTTTATTTTGCAATATTAATAAAATAATTTAGTTTTAAACATTTATAAATATATACTATAGTGCCAAACTTAAAATAACTTTAGCCTTCTTGTAGTCTCTAATAAGGGACTTTAGTATTTATTTAAATTAAATAGTTTAAGCACTAAAATGATTTATTACAAATGCTCCTAATAATTGACTTTTGTTTATTTCATGAAGGCATTTATGTATATGCTATTTTTATTTATATTCTACTGTCTTCTATATATTTCCAAACAATCCCGCTTTTATAATCATCTTGACATAATATTTGCAAATCAAGTTCTAAAATGTTGGTAAACCGTTTTGTTAACGGTTTATTTCGTCTAAGACCATGTAGGCTAAGTATAGTAATATGTTTTAACTACATTTATTTAATAATACATCTCTTTATACCTTTAATCATTATCTATTCAAGCATCATGGTTGGAATCTCATATAAAACAAATATATACTTTCTGAAACAATTCAGAAGAAAAACATTTTAATTTAACAAACTATTTTTTTAATGTTTAGAGTAAAGGCTAGGTTTATAGATAAACCTGGTGTTAATTACACAAAACCTGGTGTTAATTACACAAAACCTGATAATATTATTATTAATAATTAATTATTAATAATGCCAAGTACCAGTGATTAAGTCTAATTCCAATACCAAAGGCAGAGCCAAAGGAAAATCACTCAATAATAATATAGTTTCAATTATTCTAGGCTGCATTAGTAGTACATGTTTTTATGTGCATGCAAACTATTCATACACTTTTTATAAATTATAGCACTGAAGTCAATTTTAATATACTATTTTCAATACATAACATATTTTTAATACTGCAACTCTTATATAATTATAATTATGCTTTATTTTATAGATATATTAATATTATAATAATAATGTAAAGGTTTATTTTGCACCCTACACAAGTATGCAGTATTAGAATGGCCAATAGTAAATAGGAGTACATAAAGAATATTTAGTAGTCATAAGTTATTAGTTATGGTTGGAACTTCTTGTGACCCAGAAACAAAATGCCTGTTCCCCAAATTTTTATATAAGAAGGGATAGTGCACAAGTAAACTCAAGTCACATTTCTGGTCTCGATTATTACAGGAGTCTCCCTAATTCTCATCATCAAAGGCATAAAGTTGTGGAGTTGTTTTTTTTACTTTTATATATGTTGATTTAAAGTATAATGTCAATTATATGGTTGATTATACTTGCTGCAATTTTTCCTTTCCTTCCTCACTGAATTGTAGTTTATATAAAAAATACCCTTAAATTAATGCTTAATATATAATTATATCAGTTTATGTTTTTTTAAATTATATTTAATGCTTAATATCTTTGTTCTATATTATTTTTACAAGACAAAAAACACACTGTAATTTTAATTGTAATTTTTTGTAATTTTTAACAAATTTATTTTTTAAGTTATGATTATAAAAGTTTAGTTTGACTACAGTAATTATTTAGATTGTCAATTAAGGCAATATATCTATTTAATATTAATTAAGATTCATTAGCAATCTTTTATATATGGAAAATGTGCATATATATACATATTTTTAATTAATATAACATTTAACACATATTTAAAACTGCAAATCAAAACTATTAAATACCTAACAATTTATGGGATAAATCATTATTTGTTTTTATTAAATATTACAATATTAATTACTAAGTTTAAATAAATAAACATGATCTGCCAGATAATGGTATTTAAAGTATATTCTCAATTTCTTTTAAATATAATAATTATTTTTATTTGTGTAATTAATTAATACTTTTTATGATGCTTTAACTATTTATATATAATAATTATATATATATTGTTAATATTAATGTTATATTAAGAAAATTTATGTATTTTAAAATAAAATAATTAAAGTTTTATATAAATATAAAACAATAACTAGTGTTAATATTATAACTTCATGTCTATAATACAAGTGAGTTTATATGTCATTAATAATAATTTTATTTTATGCTATATAATATTTAAATAATCACATTAAATTCTGTGTTTAGTATTTACTTATAAAGTTTTATTTCTTTAATGATTAAAATAAAAATATGTATTATTGAAATTAAGAGAAATTAAACATAATGATGTTTTATATGGCTCTTTTTTATTAATCTTATGAAATATTTTTTACCATAATGCCTATAATGTTTTTATCTGGATTAAATAATTCATATAATAACAGTGGTGTTACTGGCTGGGAGCAGGAAGGCTAAGCAAGGTTATGCCTTCCTGTAAAAGTTAACTAGTGAGCAGAATATTTATTATAAAGTTTAGTGGTCAAGATGCAAAGTATTTTTTTATCCCATGTAGAGTTAATATTACAAGAACAAACATCATGAGGTATTAAACATGTAAGATGTAATGATTATCAAATATTATCAGCATCAGAAAATTAAATAGGACAATTGTCCCAAAAGCAGAAAATATGAATTAAATGTGTATTCTGAAAGGCTGCACAGTCTTTCAGAATGTAAAGTAATTATTTAAAACATGTCAAGTACTGTTGTAACTTCTGATTTCTACATTGGTTAATAAAAATTGGTTATAAAAATCTCCCCATTTAACTTTTCTCATACACTGTGTTTTTTTAATAAATGACAATAGAAACTCACACATTTCACTATATTATGTAACACATTATATAAACAATTTAAAAATCTAGATGTGAACTGAAAAAGTAATTTTCATTTTTAGCATGTTTACATACATAACAAAACAGTCTGTTTTATTAGTGATAAAAAACTTTTTTGACTTTTCTGGAGTTTAGTCATGAATATTGATTTTTCCTTTAAACAATTCTGTTATTCATATGAAATTCTGTTTCTTATTTGACAGTCACTTTGATAATTTCTGGTTTTTCTTTTTTATTAATATTTGTTTTGTGGTGGGTGATGTTGAGGATTTGACTATTTGGTTTATTTACTATTATGGTATATGTGTGTTTTGAAAACTATATTCACTTCAGTTAACTATAAACATAATATGTTGTATTGATAAATTACACTTTTTTATACTGCATAGTTTGTTTAACAGTGTTATCATATAAATTGAATAAAGATTATTTGAGATGAACTGAAAAATATTACAACTAGTTTTTAACAATAATTTATCTCCTGTATATTTATAGTGCCTTAATTTATATTTTATATAAATGTAATGTTTCAAATAATTTCAAAAAATTATTCTGACTATGTTATTATTATCATAACCATTAAATGAAAAGTAATTATTTATTTACCTGCAATGATTACTGTTAAAATTACATAGCTTTATTTATTTATATTTGTCCACCATAATGTATACATTTTGTTTTAATAAATAAACATTATATAATATTTAAATAGCAGAAAAATTAAAATAATTATATTAAAAATGGATTATGTTGAGCATGAAGGTCGATAATAGCAATTTCTTTAATTGTTTAAATAATCATTTTATAATTTTTCATTATTAAATATTACAAAGTCAGAAAAATAGAGCCTACTGATTATTTATTTTCAGTTACTGAATAGCAATCAAACAAGGTAGGCATGACATCTGCTATTATACCAAAACAGGAAAGAAATAGCTTCTATTTAGTTTTGGATATCTAATTAAGAAACTAGGTCTTACTTTAGCTGTAATATTTTAAAATCAATATATATATATATATATATTTAATACATTTTTATATTATTCAGTTTGAAAGGTAAATAATAAGTGTATAATTTACTTTTCAGAAAAATTGAATAAAGTAGTGAAAAATACTACAATTTATATTTCTACAATGCTGTCTAGAATAAACTTGTAAGCTAAATAGTGTATGTTCCAAATTCACTTGTCAATGTACAACTAAAAGAGTTTGTCAAATATACTTGACAGTCCAGCCATATCAATGACATTTATTATAATATTTATATTGTATATAATATGTATTGTGCAGTTAGTAAATAAAGTGAAACCTCTTTTACTGTTTAGTAAAAAAATAAGTTTAGCTGTATTAACCTATAATAATCAGCCTTTTAAATTTGAGGGACATATACCTACTGTTGATTATAAAATGAACTGTTAATAATTCATTTATTATTTAGTGTATAATTGTTCTATAATTTTCATAAATATAGATACCTGTTACATACTTAAGTTTGGTGTATGAATCAATTTAATGTATTGTGGTATATTTTGTGTGTAAGCATTACTGCATAAAATATTGTTCAAATTAGAATGTAAAAGATAATGCTCCCATAATTTTTTTAAATTAAGACAAAACACAATAATGCATTTAGGATATAAATATATATTTTTAAATAATGCATACATAAATAACACAAAAAATAATATAAAAACATATAAGTAATACATTCATACATCACCTTTTAAAAATGGATATATTTTTGTTTTTAATCTATTGATGTATTAGATTTGTGTTTACTGCATTACGTTTTTATTTAATTAAGGATTAACCTATGTTATATAGCCTATAGCAATCAGTCTTTGTTTTAGAATAATACAAATTTCATATAATTTTCGTAGTATTTGTATTAGATTTCCATATATTTCCATACAACAAAAAATTGTTTTGTTAAATTTCATGGAAATACTGTGTTATTTTTGAAAAGCTAATTGCTATTCAGTGCTCTTGTAAAAGTTGTGAGAGGATAGCTTATGGCATTCTTAATAATTATGGATTTAACAGGAAGGTTCAGAGGATTGTAACACTTTGTAATATTAGATACATTATTAATGTTGTGCATGGTACGGTAGGATGTTCTAGAATGATTAACAAAAAACAAAAGTTGATTATTTCAAAATATCAATTGCTTAAATCAATTAAGTTGGGGACTGACAAGAGTCACTCTCAGAGGCTACCATTTCTGTCTAGCATCTGTGTTAGTCAAGTGTTTGCGACCCTTAATGGGTTCATGTTGCATGAAAAAATCGCAATTATGAATACTTTCCTGTCACTTGGAAATAAACCACTTTAAAAAGCAGTTCCTTTGACCCCAAAACTCTTGTCTTTTCTACCTCAAAATATGTTGTTTCTTCCGCGTTCCCAAAATGTCAATTATACCGCCCCTAAAAAATTATAATTTCCAGAAAAAATATTCCCTTTATCTCTAACAGATCTGAAGAAAGAAGGTTTAAACCCACATTTCTCTTTTTTGAATGGAATAATAGTATAACCATAGTACTTTCTGCAGAATAGGACAAATATACAGTGTTTTTATGCTTATTATTCAGAATATATATATTGCTGTTTGTATGTCTGTCTCATCTTTTATTTAATTATCTTTATTTTCGTCAAAAATGGGATGAAAACTACTCCCACCCTTTACATATATTTTTTCTAAATACACTAATGCATCCATAATATGCCACTCATTCCATCTCAAAGTTTCAGCTTCTATAATAATAAAAAGTTTCTCATGTAGTAAGTTACAGCTCTGCAATTATTTAATGATTCATTCTTTTAAAAAATCATGAATTTAATACATTGTGTTTCTATAGTTAAAAAAATGATTTAAGTTTTGATTGATACAATTTTTTCATATAATGCTTAATTTGTAGACTTTTATTTCAACTATTTTATAGGTACGAATAGTAATTTTCTTGCTTCCATTACCCGAAACTTTGCTGCAACACCCAATGAAGGTTCAAACAAACGTAAGTTGTGTTTAAAACTAATTTCTGTATGTCAATGAATAATACAATATTATGGTCATATTATTTATATTACTATTTGAACAGTTTATTATGTTAAGCTTAACAAGTGTTTTGAATTAATGCTATGCTAGTTAATATTATATATTTTAGTCAGTCAATATTATTTTCAAGTACACTTCAAAATCATTCTATAGACTTCAATATAGTTTTAAATGTGATGTTAAATTTAAAATACTATTAATTGTCTAAAAACAGCAGTTTCTTTAGAAGTCTTAGAAATCTGAAAAAATATTGGAATACTGGTCTCAGAAAAGTCTCTGAAATTGAAATGTTTTTTTTAGCAACTGTTTATATTTCTAAAATAATTGTGATATCTGTAAGAATGATGTTTTTTGTTTTTTTTAAATAAATATATACATATATTTATAGTTTATTCAATTTTTTAAAACTTTTTAATTGTGAATTGTTAGTTTTGTGCATCTTAAAATGAAACTATCATATATGTTTACTTTTTTTGCTGAATATGTATATGGAAATCGATACTGATATGGGGGCGCTACATAATAGCATAATTAATTATCTATATAATGAACCAATGATTCCATTTTTGTTACAGCGACTGTGCGCAAGGAGGACTCACAAATGAGACAGAACCTCGCCTCTTTTGGCAGCTATGTGGCCGACTGTTTGCCCAAGTTTATCGAACGGGCCCAGCTCACCAAGACCAACGAACTGGAGCTCCTTGTACACCCCTCCGGGGTTATCCCTGTAATGACCTTCCTCAAGGATCACCACAACGCCCAATTTGCCAGCCTGGCTGATATCACGGCGGTCGACATACCTTCTAAGACCTATCGATTCGAGGTGAGAATTGGGAGTATCAAGAGATAGTGACTTTGGTTTACTTTATTTAATTAGGCCGATATGTATTCTTTTAAAAATTGTACATTATATACTATACATGCAAGTGTAAAGAAAATGACCGGTTGTTATTACGTATTGTTTAGTCATTAATTACCTTACGTGCACTGTGTGTATATCTGGTTCACTTTTAGTTATAACTGTTCCATATCGTAATCTTATATAATTATAGTTTTCGTTAATATTATGGTATAAAATGTATTATACTTGCCTTTGAATAATAGAAGTCTAATTTAATCTACTGATTTTAAATAGTCATTCACACAAATGCATTGATTTAAATAAATTATACGAAGCAAAAGCTAGTAAGAGGAATCTTTTATTTTCATCATACCAATTTTATAATGATGTACATATTGAACATTTCCGGATTCATTTGATGTATGGTTAAAATATGCGTTTAATTGATAATATTAGATAATAAGAAAAAATCCACAAAACGATTAATTAAAAAATGAATTTATTAAAGTCGGCGTTTCGAAATCATCAAGAGATCATTATCAAGATGGAATACAGTATTAATTAATTGATTAAGCTTGAACGTAACATAACTAAATATTGTTCAAAATAAACTTTCAAACATTCGGTTAGAATATCGGAATTAAATGCTGAGCTATTGTTATGTAGTCAATATGCTGTTATGTTAAACTATCTTAACTGCGCTATTGCATTTTCAGCATATGACTTTCACTACTTTTACGACATTATTTAATAAATATTTAATTATTAGGGGAGCAGTTAATTTTAGATTAAATGCATTTAAAAATAATCTAAACGTATAGGCCCTATTAATAATTATGTTGCCCTAATCAGTCTACTTGGAAAAGCGCCACAGTGCATTTACGATATAGTTTAACATTTTAGCGTATTACAATGAGGTAATTCTTAATTTTTTATATAATGTTGTTGACAATATAAATCGAACTAGTTATATATTGAAATATTATTATTATTATTTCTATTTCATACTACACGTAGTAAGTAGTACGCATCACATGACACGGGTCCATCTCCCTCCCTCCCTCAGGTGGTCTACAACCTCCTGTCATTGCGCTTTAACTCCCGTATCCGTGTGCGCACTTACACGGACGAGATGACTCCGCTGGAATCCCTCTTCTCGGTGTACAAGGCGGCCGACTGGTACGAGCGCGAGGTCTGGGACATGTACGGCGTCTACTTCTCCAACCACCCCGATCTGCGTCGAATCCTGACCGACTACGGATTCGATGGACACCCCTTCAGGAAGGACTTCCCGCTCGTGGGATATGTGGAAGTAAGGCATGGACCGTCCCCTCCCCCATTGCCCTAGTGTGGGGTATCAAACTGATATACAAACATTTAAATATTCTCTATCAATTTAGTACATCACAGTCTTATAGTTTTTCACATATAATTTATTCTCAAATCAGACGCTAGACGAGCTATATATTTAGAGATAAAGATTTGCTAATTATAACGTATTAGATGAGGAAGAAAACAGTAACAATTAAGCAATAATTAAGCGTCAAAAAATAATTTAGCAGACAGTATGTAAGAATGTAGGTGATAGATAAAAGTTTCCGTTTATACCTTCAATACACTTCGATAAAGACAATTTCTGTTTTAATTTCTAAAGCAGGCAATTTATTATTTAATTCTAAGTAATGTATTACGTCATTAAGTTTTCAAGTGTATTATATGAAAATGTATAGAATCAAAAGGTAACCTTTTTTGTTTTTTGCGTAGTAAATAATTAAACACCTGTAAGTCAATTTAGAATTCCTTCCTTGGAGCATCTAGGATTGAGAATCCTTTTTTGGCAATTTCCCTTTTTTTTAATTTAATTGTGAAATTGTTTCTTTCAAAATTCGCGGAAACCATGAATATGGGGAAAATTATGTTTTTACAATTAATCTTGTTAATGTTGAATATTTTATGTTTTTTTTCTGGACCATAATATTTACTTAATTGCAATACATTTGATTAAAGCATTCAGAGTAATGTCAACATAATATTTTCCCTAGATTTTACGGTTATTTTATATCAGAATAACTCAAATATGATAGTATGACGGCTCATAATGATCGTTAATGTTTAAATCAAATTGCAATACGTTTGATATTTGTAATCAGTTATCTTTCTGTATTAGTAAACAATATTATATAAAGTTTGTCAATATAAAGTTAGTCTAGAATAACAATATTAAGCTCAAAATAGAAAAATGAGTTCAATGAAACATATTTATTGTATACCTGCAGCTATACTATTCTAATACTTCCCCTATCCCCCATTTGTCTAGTACCGCTATGACGATGAAGTGAAACGTGTTGTGATGGAACCGGTTGAATTGGCTCAAGAATTTCGCCGCTTCGAGTACAACAGCCCATGGGAAAGTTTCCATAAACACGCAGACCCCGAAAAAAATGCACAGAAGTTGGTGGAGCCACCAAAAAAGCCCACACTACCTGCAAACTAATAACTGATATAGGCTCACCTCCATATATCCCGTTTTTGACTGCCTGCATTAGATGTGAGCTTCTGGGCGGGTTTTGTTTAAATTTCACAGTTGTAAAAAATCTGGTTTCATTAGAGTTTGTGTTTCTCTTTTTCCAATTTCAAAAAGATATTAATATTGTGTTATGTGTAGCATTTTATTACACTTAAAATGTTTATCATTAATCTCGACTTGACATTAACTTCTGTGTAAAATAGGATTATTTTAGCAAGAATAATATTGTATCCACATTATCAATAAAACATTGTTATATATTACTTTGACTGTTTTTATCTGTGTTTATTTTTGTTGATAATTATTAACTTTCATTCCGAATTATTTTTTAAAATTATTATTTCAAAGAAGGAAAAAGTTTGTCAAAATGATGTTTGGTTTTTATAAAGATGATCTGTGCTTTTACGTGTTCTGCTACCGGGTAATTTTTTTAATTATTTTTTGTTATCGCTTTAATATTACGCAATTAATTATTGAATTTTTAAAGCGTCAATCAAAATAAATTGAAATAGCCAAGTATTTAAAATTTTACTCACTAGGACTGTTCAGAATGTCATGCATTATAAATAATTATTTGGCCATTTTTATTATATTAACAACTAATATATAACTCAAAATACAGATTTCAGTTAACTTTCAATTAGAAATTTAAAGTAAATTATTTTGTATCAAAAATTCATGTTTTTGATAGAAAGGATATATTACTTAACTGGTCACATTTTTTACGTCAGGATATGATAATTCAATGAGTATGTCGGGTGGAATAGCAGTTTACGAGATTATAAATCAATTTAAAAAATTGATAATAATTTATATCAGCGCACTTTTGTTCAATTTGCTGAACAATTTTCTTAAATTGTGGATTTTTTAATCTTTTGGAAAACTTTTTTGTATTGTAATCAAACGTGGGGTTCACATGGACCTCTAGTTTACATTAGTCCTCTATTGGGGTATATAATTTTTTAATAAAGATTATCGTTTGTGAATTATATATATATTTTTTATAAAAAATTGTTTTTGTATACAAAATATGTAATTCTTATCATTAAACATTACTTGACATAGTACAAAAATATTTATTTTTTGAGATCCAAATTTAGCATATTGAATTTGCCAAGACATTTTTTCGATTTGAAGATATTTGCTTGATCGACCCTTGAAAGCAAAAAATACGATTACATTTTTTCCAAATTCGACCTTTATTGTTACAAAAGTGTCAGTTAAAATTTTTAATTTAAAAATAATTGTTTCCAAACTATTAGAAATGTTGTTTAGTTTATTTGAGTAAATTCTTTAATAATTGTTTTCAACAAAAAATTGGCCACAATAAAAAAAAGAGTACGACATTACATCCAATTATTTTCTAATTAAAATGCTTAAATTTTAATTGATAAAAAGTGAATTGTAGTATAAAGCTAGAAAAACGATTAAATAATCGCTTTATGATGGAATATCTGAATTTCTTAAGTTTGATAAAGGGAGACATGGTTATTAATTTTAAACACATTTTTTGCATAGGGGGTTATACTTCCCAAGCACTGTCAATTGCTATTATGATTTCATAGATATTTTTATTTAAGCAGTCTAGGAATATGGATAACATAACAAAAATAAAATAAAAATCTGTTTGTAATTAGCTGTCCATAATATGTTCTTCCTAAGCTTACATTTCACAATTGTCTGCTAGATATTTTCTTTAAAAATCTAGTATACAAATACAGTAGGCTAAACTGGGCCTTAGCGGCTATACGACCGATAGGAGATTGCTTGGTGGTCGATTGACCAGAGAAATATATCATAAAAATGAAACACAATTTTAGAAATTTATCTTGCTGTTTACATTAATTAAGTTGGCTGATAAGTGAAAAAGTGTTGAAAGTTTGTGGAAAAGTGAAAATGTTTATTGAACACTGATATACCTAGTGAAGTATATTTCCTATTATTCCAATGTTCTCATATAGTTAAAAAAAAAATTCTTGAATACTATGAATGAATCTTTATTATTTCATTTGTTACATGTGTTTCATGCAAAGTGTCATAATATTCTTTTTAATCATGAAGTTATATGTTCATATATATGTACTCGATCTGCTAGTATATACAGAGTCCAAACAATACCTTACACGCGATAATGTGTGCTACAGAAAGCTCCTGATGACCTTCTTGTCATTAATTGACCTCACACTGACTATCAGGGATCAACTATGGATTCGCAAAGATCTTGAACTGTGTGCCAAAGTCGTTCTCATTTAAGGTAACTATCATTGCAAGAATTGTTCTTCGCGTGTTCGTGTAAATATTAAAAAATATATATTCTGGCTACAAATGGAGGTAAGTAAGAGTTTTACTTTTTAGTCAGGTGCAATACATTTCTTTATTCAATATTTTTTAAATAGCCCGTTGTGAAGTGGTTAATGCAGAGCTTGTTCAGAATTCAAACTTATATTATTTTTTACTGTATATTTTAGTATAACTGTTAAAATACATCGTAAACATCCTACTTTTGTATCGCTTTAACTGTCATAGTATTTTTCTGTCATATCTGTGATTTGTTGAATTTTCATTATATTTTTGTGATTGTATGTAATATTAGTCATATGCCAATACGTAAATGTGTACACAACAGTATTGATGGTTAAACTCATAAATTACGAATTGTAGCAAAATAATCGTGGAGTAAATGCAATTCCCAATTTACAGTAATTAACTTTAATCAATTTTACTGTTAGATTGTCATATATTGCAATAATATGGCTGCTTGAAATCATATTTACAATTATTTTATTATTGATTCTAATAAATCGGTATTTACTAAATGATAAAATACAAATGATAATCAAATTTAGCATCCTTGTAAAATGGAACAGAGAGAGTTAGTTCTATTATTATATTATGCTTTATCTTTTGGGAGCTAATTAATATACAACCTTTATTCATAACTGGAAAGTATAGGCTATTGCTCAAACTTTTTGTAATATATTTTTTATAGTAGGGCCTATTGTTTTTAAAATGTTATGATTAGTTAATTATAACAGAATACATATAATATACTTTCAACTTTTTTCACTTAAATCTATATATGCTAATGCAATGTGATAATTATATTATTTATTTATGTTTCAGCTATTTAATTTATTGACAGCATTTTTAGTATTAAATTGTGTATTCCACGAAGGCTATGCTATACATGACCAAACATTTTGTGACCGCACGAAAATTAACGATAAAAACGGTAAGTGTCTTTTAATTAAAAAGATTAAAACATTACAAAAATTAATGGAGATTCTATTCTTTTTAAATTATTAAAAAAAGAATACCTATCAAAATAATATATTGATTTATCACAATAATGGTAAAAATAATTTTTTAAACACGTTTTATTATTCAAATATTATTCTAATAATTTTTTTAATTGATGTATAATGTCCTATGACATATAGGACAACTGGGAGGGGTTATATGTTTTTAAATGCCTCTATTTTATCTATTGTATTTCATATATAACTTTCTAATACGTTGATATTTTGACTATATTATAATTCTATAGCAATTTGCCTATGACGAAAAAATTAAATTAAAGACGAAATATATTTTAAAAAGGACAGTTATGCCCTGGTTTCTAATATTATATATATATGTACTAATGAGTCTCATATAAAATGTGTATAATACCTAAATATATATGCTACAATCTTCTGTTGACGTTTAGCAAGCTTTCCATCAATGCCGTCCAACTTTTGGGCCATGGTTGAGGCCAAATTCCTAAATGTCGACATTTCAATGCTGATATCGGAGTACTTCGATGGTGACTATCCGCGTAGTTCTATGATAATCGAAGGGCACAAACTCAACCAGAAAATCATCTATGACGCTAAGAATAAGGAGAAATTGGCCATTGATCTCAACAAAGACGCCTTTGATAAAGGTAGGCTATAGTTGGTTTTCAGTTTTAAAATGTCAAAGAAAGTCGTATTGTTCCTTTTAAACAAAGAGTTACGAAATAAAAATAGGTTTTTAATTAGCTCCATAACGGTTCCATATTTGGTTAAATATTCTTACTTATAGTGTTAACAATATATATATAGCCTATATTAAGTTTTTTGTGTCATTTTTGTTTATCTTGACAATAATTGTGTTTTTCTAGAACTGATGTATTGATTCGCTTGTAGTTTACTAATTGTTTGTGAACCTACATATGCAACACCCACTGGAACTGTGTTTCTAATTTAGTGATCACTTTATTGATGACCATGAAATAACGTTGAACATTTAATTATTATTATATTATTAGAAAGTATCAATTGGTTTAATTTTATTCAATAAATATGTCGTTTCTGGGAGAAATATGTAGCCTACTGACAGAATATAAAAACCATCGATAAATGCTTGTGATGATTAGCCTATATTATGAACATATTCTATTTATAAATAATTGATCAGACTATATTGATTATTCAAATTGTTGTACAACAAATTGTCACCGGCAAAGCACCCACAAAGTTGAGTATTTTTTAATTACATTGACCAAGTAAACTATTAAGCATTCATTTTGAATATACTACAATGTTTCCAGGGGGGAGTTTAACATTAACTTTAAACATTAAATTTAAACATAAATTACAAAAACTAAAATATATTTATCTCTTTTTTTATTTTACTTATTTATTGTAGTTCATCTCAAAATGTATTTTTTGGTAATATAACAAGAAAACAAGAACTTGTATTCAATTTCGACCTTGTTCTTTAAATTGGCTCCAAAATTCTAATTCAAATGTATTACAATTATGTTTCTATATCGCAAGACTATATAATACCATTAATGAAAATCACTTCATTTCTATTAGTACAGTTATTAGAACCATAAAAATAAATTAATATGAAGCATCTTAGGCTGTGCATAATAGTAAGATTGTTAAATTGGCGGTTATATTGAGTGTATTCTAGGTTCACACTGACTTCAATATAGTACTGACACAAGAGGATCATCAGTTGAAAAGATAAGACAACTAAGACTACAGTTACCGATGTCTTCTTAATTGAATAAAACACCCTTGAAGTCAAAGGTGTTACTATATATAATGTCATTTATTATTATAAGCTATATTATATATATTGGCGTGCTACTGCTAGCTGGTTTCAACATTTAGAAATATTTAAATTGTGCTTATTGATTGATTATATACAATATATTTACATAGAGAACAAGCTAGGTGTACCCAAGACTATAATTTTAAAATTATTTAAATATCTTAGTAGCTTGATGTATACAACTATTTAGCTCTTGCAAAAGAAAAACCACAATAAAATTTTAAGTTTATTACAATTAATACAAAATAACCAAGCTTTCACCTTTCATCTAGAAGCTCTTTGTGTTTGAGTAACTTCTTCAACATTCATTTCAAGCGCAACTGTTTCAAAGCAGACATTACATACATAAAAACACATTTCTGCACTAAACATTGTTAAAATTGTATATTCTGGACTTTTCCACAGATGAACTCAAAATAATGCTGCTAATATTTGTTAACCGAATTTTACATTACTTTCAAATTGATTAAAAATACCATGTTCATAATGCATTAGTAGGAAGAAAAACTAAAAGTAACTTGAGCACAATTATTGAACCTATTTATAACATATTTCTTCTGATAGACTCAAATTACAATGTTTTACCCTACATATATATTACATATTGACACAAGGTGCGTGCAATGTCAGCAAACTCGACGACAAGTCGACTGGTTTTGAATTTGACGGCAGCACTGTGATCGGAGGTGTCCGATTATTTGGTCCTTCATTCATTTTCCAGAAGAGTCAGAGTATTGCCAAACAGATTAAACCCGATCAATTGGTGAGCCGAAATTTTGATTTGCTTTTGTCATTGTATTTATCGGATATCATTTTATTGTTAAAATTATATTTTAATATGACATTTTTGGTACAATGCCACGACAGTAGGATTATATATTTACCGCAATCACTGATTTACGATGTATAAAATTATAATTTTGTATGTATGAATTATATTCACAATAATTTAGTAAGAAATTTAGAATTTATGATGCGCGGTTATGACATCGATTAGTCGATTAGTTACATTTTTAAATATGGTGTAACGTATGGTGTATCCGTGGTAAAAACATTAAATGGTATCAAAACGACAAAATGCCAAAATGTGATATTTCTTGATTTATTTTTAGTGTAAATCCTTAAAATGTAATTTAAGTGTAAACTATCCCGCAATTATTTGCTGCCAGAATTTTCACCATAATAATACCTTACTAATATTTTATACGGAGTTCAACGGAGAATCGCAAACATAGAGGAAATTCAAGATTGCAAGAAAATATCTTTTATTATTATTAAAACCTCTTCTGCACCACATTAATCCTTGTTTTGAAAATATATATCATGGTTTGGCACTGTTTATGCATCATAGTTAATACATACTACCACTAATTTTGGGCAAAATAATACCAATTTTGTAAAATATTAACGAAATTTATAATTTTTTTAATCTGCCTGTATTCATACGGATAGTGCAGGATAATTATGCTGATAAATGTAATCAATTTCAAATATACATGTTTGAGCTAAACTAAAACTTTATTTTACAAGTTTGAGGACAATCACTATAAATGTAAATTATTATATTTTAAGTGATTTTTCAATGAATAAGGTATATACATTTTAGCTTTTATACTACTTATAGTTTATTAATATAAGTAGTGTAATAATAAAAAATATACCAAACTAATATGGATGTCTTGATCTGGAATCAGATGTAAAAATAATCAAGTCAATTGGTTGCATTGATCAAAAGATATAGCATATATGACTCGCTATTTCCCATAGTTTTTCTAAACTGAAGTTTTTGACGTAATCAGGTCATAAAAATAAAATAAATTGATTAATTTTCTTCAAAAATAAAAATTGCTTGACAAGTCTTTAGAAGGTATCTGTATACCAAATTTCATCTAAATCGAATGATAAGAAGTTTTTTTTTTCATGGGGTTAAAATACCTCCCCACTCCACGTAACAAACCCTACACCATATGTCCACGGACGAATTGTTAACAACTAATTATGTACTGATAATTTCATAATGATAGACATCGTCTTAAAGTCCATTCCCACCAAGCGTTACGCGACTTTTCGAAAAAAAGTTGAATACTTACTTTTCAATTAGCTTATTTCCACGGAGCGCGACCGTGACGCGACGAAACCCAAGTATAATCAATTACGCTGTATCTATATATTTTTTAATCCGTCTAAAAATAATATGTTTATTTAAAATGTTGTCAGGTTCTATTTACGAAATATAGTTGAATTTTAAATGTTTAGCATAAATTTTCGAAATTTAATTATGACAATAGTGAGTAATTAAAATCGTTCATCGTCTGAAGCAATTATGTTGAAAACGTTTACAGACTACCAAAATAAGTGTATTGACTGATATTTTTATGGTATTTTTTAGAACACTGTTAATGATATCTCGGCGGTGAATATCTTTTTGGTTTCCTTTCTCACCAGATACGTAACATTGCTGCCAAAAGTTGGTATAGTTGCTATTGGATTGAAGAACTTGATGCCTCCGTGAAAATCAACTGGTATTATGCAGGTTTGTATTGACTAGTGCTTTTTATTTGATTTAAATTAAGTTGTTAGATTTCCATACGTTTTCATTTTTTTATGTTATACATATGTAGTTCATACTTTTGTACATTATTTCCACTCTCATTTCTTAGGCAGTAAAAAAGTTCAATTTGTTGGATAAAATAATTATCTTCAATTATGAAACTGTCAAACACTTCTAAATTTAAATAAACGATGGTTTTTTTATGTTCATGGTGTTGCGAAAGTTAGTTTAATTACCTACGCAAATGATTTTAATACTATTTCTAATATGCACATAATTGTAATTAATTATATTTAGTCATTTTTATTGTCTAAAAGAATGAACCCTCCATTTGCAAATAGTTATGTTAGCCCCCACTGTGCACCATCCCCCCTCTAGATACCACCAAATGGTCCGTCTCCAGCTCTGCCACATCGGTTCCTCTCCGCATCACAATCGATGGGAAGTACAACTCGCCGTCGTCAAAGCTGCTGCCCTTCAGCCATGTCTACGATGTGGTCGATTATCATTGTGACCTTTCCGATGTTCCGGATTTCATGTTTCAGGTAACAATAATCAAGAATTTGTTAATTTTATTTAAAAGTTACTCCTCACCAAAATCAGAATCTATGTCCACACAGGGAGTAGCGAATTCTTCACCCACACAATTCTTCACCCACACTTATAGGCTGTTGTTTTTTTTACAATCAAAAAGTGATTTTGAAAATGCGTGAGTAAAAAAGGAGTGTCCTATCCAACTCAGCTAAAAACAGAAACATGACTCATCGGTCCGTCCCAACACCCTTCCACTCTTAGCACCTCCCCACCATCTGAGAAAAATGAAATAAATTTGTTCAAAAAATGTTCAGCCAATCATAATCGAGTATTTGACTTTGGTTGCTATAGCTTCCTATTGGCCGATTTAAACAAGATCGAGGTCTTTATCCGATCAATTCAAGGTCGTCACTGAGTTTGATTTGTCTACTTACAAATTGCTCAGAGGTAGTTTAATGGTAGTAATAGATCATTTAAATACATTTATTGATTTTTTCGGATACGATGCAGTGCAGCCGTACAATGTCCGACTAAATTGATTTAATCGTTAATTACAATGTCTGATTTGCAACTGCACCTCCGACTTGATCAGCCCATGTTCACTGTCCGGTTTGCTTTCTAACTTGATCATGAAAAATGTACCAACTTCGTTCTATTGCTTCTTCTAAAATGGAGTATTTAGATATTGTAGTGGTATTATTTGATGTAGTATATTTTCCATTGTTTTATAAATTAGCCCCATTAGTTTAAATTTCTTTGATAAGCCTGTTTAAAATTGACAAGGGATGGTGAATCTTTGTTTTACAAGCTTTTCAATCTCCGGTGTATACGAGAATGTAAAATTTTCTTCAATTTTAGTGTACTACAATGTGTGTGTGTGTTTCTGCTTTTGTTTATAATATTCTCTGTCTATTTTAATTCGGGAAAAATTAAACTGCTGCACTCCTCTTCTTGAGTGGTGGAAGCAATCAATGCACAAATAACTGCGTCACTTTCGAAAACCATGTAAATGCTCTTGTGCAACTTCGCTTAGATATAAATAAATACTGAGTTTGATAAACGGTCCACTACTCTTAAAATAACAATTACTTCGCTTAAATTAGAAATCTAGCATGCAACTATTTAGAAATCTTTGCAACAAGCAAAAAAAGCTAAAAAATAGCTCAAAAAGCAAAATATGTTATTGTATTTATCAGATCTGAAAATGATAACGACCTTCTCGATTACTCAATCAAGAAACTCTCTGTCACTCTTAACAAAATTAATGCATCTATGAGAATTTGGAAAATAGGTGACAAACAAATCACGCCCCATAAAATAAAAGTTCAAGTCCAATCAGTACTTGAACTTTTTCATCAACTTTTGATAAAAATTGCTATTATAGCAGTTTTTTTGAGTGACATTTTATGATACTATCCACTATATTATAGCCCTAATAAACTTGATCATACATGCTTGTTTTCATTCATCTTTATTTCACTTTCACTCTGCTTTTCCTGGTTGTAGCCACCCGGTGATTTTGTGTGCGATGGTCGGATCAACAAGTTGAAAATCCCCGACTATCCACTCGCATTCTCCTACGAATCTGAGATTGTCTCTCTTGATGGTGTTCCGGCACACACCAAGGTAGGTGCATCGCACTTATAATGACAGCTTTGCGACAAGGAAATCTATAAAATAAAATGAAACTTACTAAAAGAGGGGGGAAAACCTTTAATAAGGCTCAGACGTTTTTTATGATTTGAAAAAATTATTCAAAGTCAGATAAATAAGGATGGATAATAGTATTATATGAGAATTTAAAAATATATATTTTGCATTTCATGATTATAATAATGTTTATTATTTATTAATGTAAAATGTATTTTGTATTATTAACTATCAAAATTTTTATTAGAAATGGATAATACAGGGAAATCTGAGCATGGCAACCCTGTACTATATTTGCTACTTGCTTAAATATGCAAAGGTAGTCCATCAAATTAATTGTTATGGTTAGTAATGTTTCGTAATACAGTTAAGATCCATTAATATCACATAGTCCAATTGTCATAAACACAATTCTAATTAAATCTAATTATTACAACTTTATATTGTTATATAAAAAAGTTTTGCGATTGGCAGGGCTATAACCTATATAATATATAATTGTGACTTTTGAAACAATCCTCAGGAATCCTACGATTTCCTCACCAACCTAACCCGCTTCGACTACATGACGGTCTACCCCTACGATGAAGATGTTATATACGGCAGCGGAAGGCTCACTAAGATTCACGACTTTTCAACTGGTGGGAGTCACTTCACGATATTCTGTCACATAAATAAGACTCGAGGCATCTGCCGAAATTTGTCCAAAAAATGCAATGCTGTATAATGTATAGTGTTCAAAACTGTAATAAATATAGCTATTAATCATAACTTGGTTTCAAATGGCTTCATTACACACATCTCAACTCGCACTTATTTGTGTCGGGACGGGGGAATTATAGATCTCTGTAAAAAGTATTTTTTAGTTATGGGAATTATGAATTCTCTAAATAATTTTCGGAATTAAAGATTCGGCATAACAAAAATCCTACGGGAAATAGTCAATATTAAAATAGTTAATAACAATTAATATATCATAATGAATTGTTTGTGAAGATTATTTAATTTTTATTCATTCTGTATAAATCATAACGTAATTAAGTTGATTGGCGAAACAACTTAATTGTAAGTCAACTACAAATGTAAACGAATCATGTGATTACAAAAGTATCGTGTTATTTGACATGCTTTGCACTTCAAGTAATACATGTTAAATCTCTATAATAATTCAATTGTATTAAAATGTATTGTAATTAAATAATTTGAATGATCCAATATTTAAAATTGTGTTAAGTTTGTGGATTAATTCTACCATTCTACTATAATTGATTGATTCTTGCGAATTCTCACCAAAAATGTTGAATAATATAAGTATTGATTCTATCGTAACACATTTTCGTTTCTGAAGATCGTTTCTATTTTGGGAGTTAACTTTAAAATCTATTGTTTCGATAAAATGTTTTTCTGTTCAAAATTAACCTTTATATAAGTATCAACTACTTCAGTGTTGATGAAGGGGATAGTGTGTATTATTGTAATGCCATATATTCTGTGAATATATGTTAAAACTTCAATACATGAATACAACTCTAATTCGTGATATTTTCACTCTCAAATATGTTAACTCCCCATGTCCAACCATCATCTACAGGTGTTCAGTTTGTCCGGAACAATGACCTGGGCAACTGCAGTTATGGCCCCATCCCCATCAATGATGACTCCGTCGGTACGGGTGGAAGTGCTCATCTGGTTCGAATGAAGTCACCAGCCGAATTCTTCTTTACTGGCAAAAATCCGTACTACTACAATGGCCCGGTAAGTATGGACTCCGCATTTTGTTTTACTTTAAATATTCAACACAAACTGTTTAAAAATTAGCGAAAGGACATAGCTATTTCTATGAATTAGTACTCTATTATTTCTAATATAAGTTCTCTGATAATAGCAGGTCATCCCAAATATGTTGTATTCGTACTATTGCTATTTAAGGAAGAGGTAATTGACATGCTGCGAAAGGACTGTGTAGGCAAATTTAGTATATTCTGTTATTATAGATAACTGAAGTAAAAATACAAAACAACGCAGAATTTTTTTGTAGTTATTATAATTTTAATATATTTTAAATGAGTTTTCGTTAGTTTCATTAATTGTTAATAATTAGTTGTGTTTTAAAGTTTTAATGTTCTGTTTATACCTGGCAAATGTGAGTTTTTATAAAAGTTGTCTATGAGTAATTTTAGTTGCAACGGTATTAGACATTTTTGTAAAATTTAATATAATTTATAAACTTGACGTATATATAGTCAAAAAGATATTATTTATATTTTAGCCTTGCTCTATCATAAAATGTAGCAGTGTTTATTTAGAAATATTTTTTTAGTTCTGTTACGTTATTTAATATTTACACAATTAACAATTCTATAGTTACACTGTGTATTTGAACAAATAACAAGGTATACCAGATAGCCATCGCATCATTTCGGAGCTTTAGCTATATTCATAACAATTGTATGTGATTGTCTCTGGAGTATGTATGTTTTACTTATAAGATAATGATATCGAAATTGTATACTGCATAAATAATAATATTATATTTTCTAAGCAGATTAACAAACTGGAACTCTTACACTAATGCTTTCATTTCCATAGTTTGAAAAGCCGTATTTTCCTGAAAAATACTGATCTAGTTCGTCCGACTTTATTATTATATTAACGGCTTCTATAAGTTTTGTATAAACGTCTCATATTTGAGCGAGGTAACTGTTTCTTTATTTGCTAATAGCGTGACATCCGTGGTATCCATACTGACATGTTCGTCCTGCGGAGACAAGAAGTACTCAATGGAGATGGTGGGAATTCTTTGACCTACAATGTTACCAACTCCTGGTTCTTCTGGAAGGTAAGCTATAGAGACAGATAAAATACAAGATGCAATACTTAAATTAATCGACATAATTTGTTTGCTCATCATATCATTATACGTATATAAACAGGCTCGAGTATGCTTAACAATAAGAACATTGCTAAAACAATAATGAACAGGATAAACAATAATCGTATTTTATAAATAATAAAACAAAATCTTCAATATGTTTTTATTAGAGATGTAGCACAACCAATCTCAACTAGTCTGTGTGTGTTATAGAGTATGACGTCATTTGTTTGTTTGTCTGTATAGCTTTTTTAAATAAAAAATAAAAAAGCCCTATTAATATCTTTTAATTATATTCATATATTACTGTAACATTTGTTCTTATTTATGTCAATATAATATATTCTTTACTTATATATATATATATATATATATAAATGTTACGCTGGTGGTTAAAAATGACAATGTTTGTTGCGTATTTGTTATTGTAGTTATTTATAATTTGTTTGTTATTGTGTCTGTTGACCTTAACAGAAGGATGAGGATGATGGTAAAGGAGGCGTTCGTCAGATGCCTGTGCCGATCAAAATGGAATACCGATCTGAACTCGTAAGTAATTATATTATTATATTTATTTAAAATAGGATATGTAACCGCACTTATTAATTATGAATATTGGAAGTTAAATAAATGGCCCTAAAAGTTCGCCTACGTTAATCAGTGTCTTAATTGCACGAGCTTCACTATCTATACATTAACATTACAATATTCCATTAATACATTTATTAACTTATTAATATATAGCCAAAATAAATATTGTTTCACTTATAAAAGTGTATACATAACAACTGTTATTACACTAAAATGGGACTCCAGTTTTGTAAGTTTTACCGATCGTCCCCAACATTCCAATACATATTTTCTTTTAGTCGGTAGATAGTTTTTATATTGATCTTCGTGCTTCAGATCATCTGTCCCAAGTGTGTCCTGTTTTGAATATTTATATTTACCCTTGCAGGCGGTGCAATTTGACTACAACATTTACAACTTTCGAAGAACAATGAGAGATTTTGAGGACTTCTTCATTGCCGACTGCTTTGTCGACCACAAAGTCAGACACTTTGTCATGCCATTCCCCAGTAAGCAAACCACACCTATATAGCTAACTCGTTTTTTAATATTTAATTCTCTTCAAGGATTATATTAATTGTGTAGTTTTATATTTAATCATGTTAGGCGAAATATTCGGACGTTGTATTTAAAATGATTTAAATGTGATGAAAATCATCAGGCTACTCCCGGTATTTGATTGTAATGTTGCTTAGTGTAATCTGTATATTACAGCCTGCCTGCTGCCTGGGGTGTAGGAAACTATTCAGCATTGGTCAGGCTCAATGATGTCCAACCATTATATAAATTTAGTTAATTAGGACGAGGCATTTATTTTACATGAATGGCAGCAAAATAGAAGTACTGCTAGTTTTTCATATTATCCACTTTTAAAACCAAAGGTTGCAATTGTGAATTTTAAATGTTTATTTAAAATATTTATAAAAGATTTATTTCAAATCTCTATAATCAATATACAAGAAGAAACTTGTCAAAAATATACACAACGACACAACTTTGCTGTTTTAAGTCAAACTGTCTAAAATATATAATTAAAATGTATAATATTATACATTTTAATTATATATATAACTATATTATAACTATATTTATAGTTTGAGACGATGCTCACTTCCCTGTACAAACTGATCGGCAATGTTATTCAAATAAATGTCACCAAGTCGACGTGTTCTCTAAATACTGAGTCGTAAAGTTAACATGAAAGCCGATTCACTCGTTTCGTTTGTAATGTCGTCACCTAGACGGAACAAATTCAGACAATAATATGTTTTCTAAAACAACGCCCCATGGAAATTATTGGTCCCCAATTGCTGGACTTGCCGGACCTTCTGCTATATGCCTCCGGTTTTGTAATGTTATATTGCCTAACTGGTTTACCCTTCTTTTTAAAGGCTGAACATGAACCGGTGAGCTGTAAAAGTGAAATAATTATCAATAAGATAAGGATTACAATGTTTGTGCAAATGTTTATGTCATGAATAGAAGATGATTCGGGACGTCAAATCAATCTTACCTTTTCTGGGATTAATTATTTTTATATGACTAAAATCAATAAATGAAACAGTTGGTTTCCGTGATATATCAAATCACAAACTGAAATGTATGGAAAACGTCTTCCATATACTTTAAAGTATAAAAAAAAACTTCTAAATAGAAGTTTGTTTTTTGATGACTATTCCAATATATCAAATCAGATACCTAATAATATTCTTATGCAATGATCAATAAATCTAGTATTCTGTTTTAATTAGATATATATGTTAATCATGTAAACAAATTTTTTTGACTTCTCTAAATATAACATATATCTACTATGTATTCTATGCTTTTAACTATTTAAATTGAGCATATACTAATTTATTATTTGATTACTGATAATTTAAAAACATTATATTTAAAAGATCACCTCAATAAAAAGAGCAAAATTTACAAAATTTACAAGTCACAACAGAAGAGTGATGGAAACAATTTTACTAAATGTTTAATAACTTGAGCATGATGATGATCCTATCAAGCTGACATATTTTTATAACTTAAACCCTGTGAACTCTTCCTAGTCATTGTGAGCAGTCATTCATAATTTACAATTGTTTTAAACAATAATATTTAATCATAATTTATATTTTTTATTAGGGATAAGTGGTAACCTGAACATGTTGTATTAGTAGTTTGAAGTATTTTCCAAAAATGTCTAAAGAACAAATAGATTATGTCATATAGTGCATAACGATACTTTGATACAAACAAAATCTTTAATACTACATATTTGTTTAATGCAATTGAATATTTGTATTTTATTATTAAGATAGTTTAATATTTTTTAACTCAATGTGGGTTTTGTTTTAATTTCTACCAAAAGTCTCCCTACAGACTTTTTCTTACATATTTGGTCTATGTCACTTTTTCAAGGCGCACCTGTCTCCATTATTGAAATAATTAGACGCTATCTACACGATGTCTGAATCTCCGGTTTCAAAAATATTTAATATCGCCAACCCCGCTGAAAGTTGGCACTGCAAAATTGTGTATTTTAATGTATTACTTTCAGATTTTTTTTCATTTTTTAAACATTTATATATTTAACGATTATTTAGCGATTCTTTTTGAGTACCCGAGGAAAATGTTTTCACCTTATAATTGACATTGAAATGAGCAACGATTGACAACGACTTTTAGACGCTAAAAGTTTTTTAATATTTTCAGCAGATACAGGTGGTCAACTGAGGTTAACATTATTTATTTCAACCTTCTCGATCTTCAGGGGATGTCATCTAGTATGTTTGTAATATTTATTGGTTTCAGAAATGACACTTTATGGATGGAACTGTTCATCAAATGCCTTAAGTGTGTTACAAATAGGCACATCGTAACAATGAAATACATCTACGTCTTATTATTATTATTCCGCTTAGATTCAGCGCGCATCGAGGTGTTCAGGAGTTCAACAATTAATACAGCATGTTAAATTCAACAGGAATACGTTCTCTAATGTTCCTAAATATATATAAATAATATTTTTTCACAATATCAATATTGACGAATATGCGAAAGTCATTTTTATTGCAAAAACCTTTCCTATCGCACTATAACAGTCCATAGACGTTCCCCTAAAGTACTTCACAAGAGCCGCCAAAACTTCCTGAAAATCCAGTATGAGGTTTTTACAAATTTTATTAACAAATTTTACGTAAAAAATAGAAATTTTTAATCGAGCCAAATTTCAAGCTTCCACCATATCCAAAAGCGGTCAATCCTTCAGGGAGGGGATTTTAAAAATACATTAAAAACATAATATTTCGATGTTAACCCTTTCCCCAACATTTTTAAATGTAATCCAGAAGGATTACCCATGGAGTTGTTGTCTTCTGAGTCAAATTTCTCAGAGAGGGGTGCAATATTTAATCTTCAAAGGGTAGATAACATACATATCAACACCATTAATACAGTTGTTCTCTAATGTCAATTACAGAATAATTAATAATTGTGATACAAATTGGTCGATGTTTCATTGTTTAATTTGTCACTAAAATAAGTGTTATAGAAATACACAAATGATGTTATATATTATTTTGAAATTATCCCTCCCCCCATAATTTATTACCAGCTAGTAAAGAACACACTCTGAGCCTTCTCAAACGATTGAAGACATTCCGCTACTGGTTTGCACTGAGCCTACACAAGATGATTAATGTGTCCATGCTCAGAATGAGCAATATTGAGGTACATTTATTCTTATTTCATGTTTTCCTAATGTTTTTGTGTATTTTATGTAATTGTTTGTTTTATGTAATGTTATGTATTATTATATATTATTATTAATGTTTATTGCGTAAATTATAAATTTAAATATTAACTTTTTTCAAAATACAGGATTTTGAAGATTTAAATTTGTAAAACAGTATAAAATATTATTTTCAATAATATTAAATTTATTTACAACATTGTAAGTTATATTTATTACAAAAAGAATTTTGGTGTTGTTTTTACAATATCAATTTAAGTTTAATCTATAGTTTTTGTAACTGTATAATATTTGTTTAATCTTTGTCATTTTTGTTAACTCCTCCTGAATATTATTAACATCCTGAATAGTTTTAACATCTTTTAAATAATTAACAGCTAATCAATATATTTACGAAAAACCTAATATTTTTATAATTTTCTCACCAATGCTATTCCTTTACCATAGGCCTACACTGTAATGAAAAATATTCTGTACAGTAATTTTTCTGGAAATTGTCATTATTGTTATTCTATAATGTAGCATTACTAATTGTGAAATTAGAAGAAAAAAATCTTTATAATGTATTGCATAATTATAGTCACATAATGAGTATTTTATATTTATAGTTGGCTAATATTATTTTCGTCCAGTGATAATCACCAATTACTATATCTAAGAGTTAAGATAATAATAATATGCTTTATTGGCTAAATGTCACACTTCAAAATAAAATGAAGATTCAATAGAACACAGAACAGAAAAAATAAATAAACAAATATGAACAAATGAATTAGTGGAGATCGTGAAAGACACGATAAATGAAGTTCTTTGTGTTGATATTATTAAGAGTAGGAATCTGTATGATGTGCATGCGGTTTCACAAAATACATTGATGAATATTTTCGGGAGGGAGAAAATTGTAGAGATCGTGACTGTGGGTCGAGTTAATTTTACGAAATAGATTATTGTCAGCTTTAGTGAAGTATTTGCAAAATTGGTAGGAGTTTTTACAGTGTCCGTATTTAGTACTACGTTTTATAAAACTTTATAATCTTTTGTGGTCTTCAAGACTAGTGAATCCCCACTATAATGCTGGGCTTGCATACTGCAATTGACCGTCCCAGGTTGTTGAAGATTTCGTGTAGTGCCTCATTGAAGAGTCCTCTACTTTTCAGGAATTTCATTGCATATATATACCAGAGGCGCATTTACTCAGTTGATATTTTATAAGGCTATAACTTGTGTGTAGTTAGATTCCTGGAGATTATTCGTAACTGCATTCATAATTGCGATAATGGCTGCGGTTGTGCTCCCGTTAAGTCGAAAGACATATTGATCTTCAAATTTAGTATTACATGTGATTGTTGGATTTAGAAACTATTTAATGATCATTCTTTCACATGTCCTGGAAAGAAAAGGCGTAATGGAAATTGGTCTGTAGTCTGTAGGTTCCAGCGGTTTTCTAAGTTTAGGTATCGGAGTGATGGTAGCGGTTTTCCACTGTTTTAGGAATGTGGAAGTGTTTAACGGTTTACTAAAAAGGTCAGTGAGAGGTTTACACAAAAAGTCACGGCATATTTTGAGCAATCAAGAGGGGATGTCGTCTGGTCCAGTGGTAGTTTTCTAGAGTGATTTGAGAGCATTGTGAGTTTGTTCTACTTCGAAAAAGGTAATGTTCGGATACTGAGGACCACTTTTTGGTGCGGGCAACTCGTAATTGACATCGGTTAAGATGGAAGTGTAGTTGGTGTTGAGATCGTCAGAGGAGAGAGTGTTTTGTAATGTGAAGGAATGTTTTTTAGTAATTATGATCATGTATGGAAATATTTAAATAATTATGATCATGTATAGTAATTATGATCATAATTAATTTTCATCTTCAACATTTTTAATCTTCAACAATCTTCAACAAGAATCTTCAACAATTTTTAAATCCACGCACAAACAACTAATTTAGATAGTATTGTTTCAATGAAATCTTCCCAATAAAAATATATTTAATGCACTTTATTTTTCTATTTAGGTATTTTCTGGTAAAAACTCTTACTTAACGGTGGTATTTTCTATTGCTGAACGAGCTCCCGTCAAAGGTTAGTCAAAATCATTGTTCTAGTATATTTTCTTATACTGACCAGTTTCCATGAATTAATTTATCTCATTCATTATATGCTTTAATAAATTTTCTTATCATATCAAGGCATGTCAAAGTATTTTCAATTTGATTTAACTGTTAATGCCAAAGTTTAATCTATATTTTTTTACTATATAAAGAGAATTGGAGCTAAAGCCCGATGACACATTAAGTATTCATTCTAGTAGACCTATAGGCCTATACGGAACAACCAATATTTTAAATGGAATTAAAACATAAAACAAACGGCTATTGTTTCGTTATATAGATGACGAGAGGATGCGTTCAGATTTTAACTATTTAATAAAGTTAGAAATAATTTGTTTGAAACCATTTTGTTTGTCACACATATATTTTTAATTGACCTTTGGTTTCATTTTGAAGTATTATTTTGAAAACAAATTGTTAAAATTTAATTTAAAAAAACAGTGTTGACCAATCTCTACAATCTCTATTTTGTTTAATATAACTTTCCAGGAAACGTGGAGAATCCAGTAATTGAAGCCACCCTTAATGATGCTGTCAAAAAGCTGAAGAATTTGGTTAGCAAGAGTTACTTTAGCTTCATATACTACGATGGCAACTTGGTGAGTCGGCAACGCTGTATTTGAACTCGTGGGCTTCATTTTATTATTGTTATACTATTCTGTTGACATTTTTTCATTATAACACTTTTGTTTCTATTTTTTACTCTTTTTAGTTTTGTATTTTTACTTTAAAAAAAGTTAGTTACAATATAATAATAATAATAATATTTATATATTTTATTGTATTAAAATTAACAATGATAGAAAGGACAAATACAGGTGCTGGTAAAAAACACTAGCGTAGTACAAAACAATGCTAAACGAACATACATTTGAGACAAAAGTTCAGTTGGAAAGACAGTATTTAAATAATGTACAAGAAAGAGAAGGTTCCCAAATATGTTGAATAAAAAAAGTATTGAAAATTAAACAAATGTGCATTATACCCAAAATTCCGGAAAAAACCATTTCCTTTTTAATGTTAAGATTAAATTTATTCACCTATAGTTGAGTATATTGTTATTTTTATAAAATATAAATATCCTGCTTTTTTATTCTTTTTAAAATTTAAAAATGTTAATGTTTTATTTATTTATTGCTTTCAATGTTTTAATCGGTTTTTCATTAATCATGATGTAAATGAATCTAAACTTAATTACTTGAAAATATTTCATTGTCATCACAATGTTTACATAAATGTTTTTTTTTGGTGCTTGTCATTTATCATAGGCCTATGTATAATTGAATTTTTACCACTTTCTGAATTATAAAATTTTTAGAATACATAAAGTCAAAGTTTCTTTATATTTCTCTTTTTAAGAAGGAACAGTTGACCGCTGATTCAATGGGATTCTTTGAATTGAATAATAGGGTGTAAGTAATTATACACAAATTAAATCGGCAATCATATCCGATCTAATTCTAACCTATTTTTTATTTTATTTTAGTGAATCATATGTTTCGGGATATTCAGTGGGTAAGTGCATCTCGGATAGGAATATTCTTATATATATAGTAATAATAGATACCTATTTCCAGGGTTTGGTATATGGCTCAAAATTCTAAAAGATAATTTTAGCTTAAATTTGAACTTATTATTTATTAGTATCATGTCAGTAAATAGTATTTAAATTTTTCCATACAATGAATAACATCAAAAAGGGTGGGGGGAAATTTTAATAAATATGGAAACAGTTAGAATATTTTAGGATTTATGTTTTTCATATTTGAGAACATCGATTGGGTAATAAAATGTGTAACTTTCTATTAGTTCAATAATAATTCTACAATATGATCATATTATAAACATTTCTACTCAGCAATTGACGTTTTACCATTCAGATAATAATGATTCTAATGTTAATCTTTTACTGAGGAAAATATCTCATCACACTTCTAAAGTGATTTTACTTTTTTATATAACACAGCTTTAACTAAGTTAACTCCATTATTGTTCTCCTTCTTGCGGACGTGTTTCTATATTACTTCCGGTGTATTTCAATTACAAAATAGTATGAAGAAAACAATATATATATATACAACAATATAAAGAAAACAAATCGATGCTAAAAACATCTACGATCATTTGGTGGTGTCAAGTTACATTCACAAACTGACTGTTGCATGACATTTGATAATCATTATTTTTAAATTTAAATGTTTACAGTGGTATAGAGCGTTTCACTTATAAGTATTATTTTTTATACATATTAAATTGGAAAATTTTATCCATAATTTTTTTACTTTTGAACTGCTGAACTTACCTACATTCCAGTTCTTAATAAGATACACCCATGAAATTTGTTATACTGTCATTTATTTAAATAATATTTATTTTATGCTGTATTGGAAGATTTTCCTAATAGTCCAGGCAATCTAAGGTTTGACCCCAAACAAATTGCAACAGAATTTCTTTTTGATTTTTCAGACTTCTATAGGCCTAGTGAGTGGCCAAAAAAAAGTCCCCTAAAATCCGAAGTGTTTAAGACCCTAAAATCGATCGATTTATTTTTGAAGGTCATATAAAAGGTCATTCTGTATAAAATTGCATAAAAAGTCAAGTTAGACACCCCTAATCCTCATATGAGGATTAGAATACATT
>JAUZND010058110.1:0-18550 GCA_034780555.1 Coelogynopora nodosa
ACAGACTGTCCTCTCATTGTAAATATACCTATATAAATATCGAACAAATAAATTTTCTCACTGCCGCTTGTTTTTTTAGGACAGCCTATATAACATAAAAACAAAATTAAAAAGATATAAACTTCACAATTATTTCATTATTAACAGGTACATACTTCATTTTGATTATTTGTAAACAATTAAAATATTCTTTTGACCATGAATTAAAAAAAAAAATTTAACGCATATTTTTTAAAATTACTTGCGAATATTTTATATCACTTTAAAAAACTGGATGGTGGATTGATTATATTCAACAGTTAGTTTTATTTGCATAATGTCATAAACAATCGTTATTTAAAGCGAAGAGAACCGAAAACATTGTATCCGACAAAGAACTCGTTTTTGCAAACAAAATATTACAAGTAAAAGTGAAACAATTTATGGAAAGTTTTTTTATATTTGTGTTGTGATTCACAGAACTGTCGTTATTGTTGTATTTGTTTAGTTATTACAGTTAAGATTTTATAATTCTATTGGTTAATTAGAGTTTCATTGATTTACGTTACCCGATTTTTGGGGGAAATATAGAATTATTATGCCTTATAAAAAAATTCTATTTCTAATATTACCAGAATAAAGCTTGACTATAATATATTTGAACTACTACATAATATTAAATTTACAACATTATATTATAATAGATATAAATATTGATTTAAAACTAAAACACACTTTTAAACCCTTAATCCAACCTATCCATCTATCCAACCTATCCATCTACCCCAACCTATCCATCTATCCAACCTATCCATCTTTAATATATATCATTTAGAATATAGCCTACATAGAATTTTTAGATAACATTTTAGAAAATAAACGAAACCACTTGAAGGAGAATTGTTGTATTTCCTTCAAGTGACTTTATTGTTTCTTTAAACCTTATTTTATTTTTATTATAAATCTTTTCATAATTACGTATAGGGTGGCGCATATGTCCCGCATAAGCGCCGCAGCTTAAAAGGTATTGATCGTTATAGAATTTAGTAATAGCCCCGCGGCTTAGGTATCGATAGTTATAGAAATTTAAAAATGAAATTATTGAGTTTGGTAGATTACATTTTAAAGGAGACTTATTATGAAATTAGAAAATTAAATGATTTATTTTGGTAGTTTACGTTCAAGGTACAAGTGTACCTAAATGACATCACAAATGGCATTAAGTCACCCCGTCGCCTTTTCGCGGATGATACAATTCTATATAAAACCATAACAAATAACTCTGATGCAATTGAACTTCAAAAAGATCTCGACAGATTTCAATCATGGAATTTAATCCAGACAAATTTGAAAAATAACGATCACAAAGAAAAGAACTATTATCCCAACGTCATATACAATCCACAACCAACGGCTTACTAACATTACGCACACAAAATACCTCGGTGTACACATCCAAAATAAGATTAATTGGACCACCCATAAAAACACAATCACAGCAAAGGCTAGAAAGACTCTCAGCTTCCTCTGCCGCAATGTCCGTAGTTCAAAGAAGCTTGCTATCACACCTACGTACGCCCCACTCTGAAATATGCTTGCTAAATAGGGGATCCACTTACAGCCTGTGACATCAATGCAATTGAACGCGTCCAAAAAGCTGCAGCAAGATTTGTAATTGGAAACTACACTACTTAACGATCCTGACTTCATAACAAACACGCTGGAATCTCTTCAATGGAAACCCCTCGCGAAAAGAAGATCCGATTTGAAAACCTCCACATTGGCAAAAATTTTCAAAGATGATCAATAATTAATTGGACGTCCCTCTCCCGGAAGGTTATACAAACTTAAACAGCAGGACCCGCGGACACAACCAGCGTCTCTCGACACATCAAAGCAGTCATTTTTTCAATCATCAGTTCAAACATGATTAAAATAAGTTAAATGGACGTGTCAATCGTCAAAATTGTGTGTATTGAGCCGATACTAGTACACACGAGATTTTGTAACACTAGATGAATTTGCCTGGCGTCACAGTCTAAGGAGGACCATCAAGCCACATCATATAAAGCACTACTGGAGACTAAAGTCTGGCCAATGTTATCTTGTCGACCCGACGTCAATGAACTGATGTTTCAGCAAGATCATTTCACCAGCCCATTACAGATGAGCATTTTCCGAAGCGCTGGATTGGTCGACGTGGCGCTATTGAGTGGCCAGCCAGGTCACCAGATTTGACTTCTTCTTATGCCATGGGGAGTTTTAAAAGACAAAGTCTTAAGTCGGAAACCACGTACTATTGCCTCCTTGAAAGACATTATTATGGATGAATGGCAAAAAATTACACCAGAAATTTGCCATAAGGTTGCCCATTCAGCTATACCTCGTTATGAAAATTGCATGCAGGCTGGTGGTCACCAGTTTGAAAAACTCGATTAAACTGTTGTCTTACAGTAGTTTGTACACTTCGATTAGTCCTTGGTTATTGAGCCACTATTACTTATTTTGTGCTAAATTTATTAACTTAAATCTAATTAAACAAAGTTTTCTGATAATTTTTTTCCTTATTGGGGCTAAGTACTTATGCGCCACATAAACAACACCGGTCTAATGATGATCCACTCTCCTAGATACCGACCAACATCGGTCTAATAATGATCCACTCTCCTAGATACCAACCAACACCGGTCTAATGATGATCCACTCTCCTAGATCATCTCTCCTAGTCACAATTGTGACTAGGAGAGTGGATATAGGGGAGTGGATGATATGTGAAATATACTTAAGTATATTTTACATATCATCTATATATAATACGTCTCAATTATTAATATCTCATATATATATATCTTAATTGCATATGGTAACAAACTTATCCATATATGCATATTTATATTTAATATGAATAATTATATATATATTTGTTACATTATGTATTTTAACAACAATTTTAATGTAAAATTAACTGTATTATTTCATATTGGTGAACTGATTAATGTAAAAATAGCCAAAAAAAAATAATCGTAAACAATTTTTGTTAAACTATTTTTCCGTGTGAGCATATTATGTTACACCCTTGATAATTTCATCTTCATTTTAGAATAAACATATTACAACTAACCACGTTAAATAACACAGGAAACCGAAAGAAATAGAGATACACAAGAGAATAAATAAGGAATAATAATATAAAATCAAAAACTACTTATAGAAAGGCAGGCAAATGATTAAAAAAATCTTATGACAATGGATTAACTAAATCAAATGAAACTCTAATAAAAAATTACAAAAAGGTAAACAAGAAAAATAGAATGAGAAAAGAAAGAAAATAAGGACAAGTGAAAAAAAAAGGTTGACATTATTAACTATTAGCAAGAATTATACACAAGGAACATGTACATCTATAAAGTAAATCCAAATTTACTTCCTACCAAATGTGTTGATAATGTGTGATACAATTATGTAAAAAAAACAGATTATACTATGCTATGTAAAAATAACTTTGTACATATTAAACAGTTATTGAATGTGAATATTTAGAAAGTTATCCTTTGTAAACTGTTAATATATATAAAGTCACACAGACCAATGAATACAATCACTGATCAGAGACAAAACCACAACAAATATATCAAACAACACTCAGTTTAGCGGCTAGGGCTTTGTAACCCACTACAACGATCTAATCGGTTTAGAATATGAAAAATATAGAAATTATTTATTTAATTTAAAATGTTTTCTTCGATTGACGTTTGCTTCATGAACACAAAAATAAAGTAAAGGATTTATTTATATTTGCGGATTTTGTTCATAAACAATAATAAAACTGATTAATGAACTTCAGTAATGATATCGCACGCCTTAGACATCCGGTAGCATAATTTATATATTTCTCATCAGTTCAAACACACTCTGGCAGCTACAGTGGCGCCATATATATTAATTAACACGTTTGATAACCCATTAACTCAACAGATATTAGTTTTCACTAAAATGATTTAAAGTCAAACAGGTAATTTGGGATAAACGATAACATACACGGTAAAAATATTAAAAGTGCTTTGTGAATTATATTGTTCAAATTCAAGCAGAAATTTGCTGAATCAGAATTATTAAATTATTTAAAAAAAATAGTAAACAAATAATAAATAATCAGTGATGAACACAATCATTTTCTTAGATGGTCAATTTTCAAGTTAGTTTTATTTTTGTCAATATTTTCCCGTAACAACATTGTCGTTTATAAATAATATATTATTGTAACAGTTTAAAAATGATTTTATAAACTTATTTAAATAATATAGAATATATGAAGAAATCTTTTTTTAAATACACAACATTTAGCAACTATTACCCGAAACGGCGAATAATAGCGGTTTCACAACATTTAAAGATTAAAAAAGCAACCGCAATCTGATGTATAAGCAGTTATTTACCTAATATTACATTCATTAGGTACTAGATATCTTGCAGAAAGCAATGAAAGTGCGCGTTGATTTAATGAAAAAATACTATAGCACGCCCAAGAATATACACTATCATAATATTACATGCAAATAATACTGGCCTGTAAAAATGTTAGGTTTCTACTTAGCAATGTAGGAATACCATTTGAATTTTGAGGTAAGCAATATGCAAAGCTGAAGCCGCGTCAGCGGCTGAATTTTTGCATATTGCTTGTCGAAAAATTCAAATGGTATTTGCATTGTATGTCAATTATTGAAATATTTTAAATTTTGAAATATTGAAATTTTATAAATTATAATGTTAATTTTTCGGCATGGTAATGCACATTGCTGCCTTTTTTTTCAGGCATAAATATATATTTTGACATTATTGATCATTGTTTGCTTACAGAAATTTAAAATATTTCAATAATTGATATACAATAATAATGTAAGATGAAAAATATCAAATAATATGATTGGAAAATAAAAAAACAATTAAAACGTTTGAATAATCCAAAATTCTTGGAATCAATGTGGTAGTTCTGTGGTAGTTCTAAGAAGTTTTAATAGTTATAAAGAAATATAGAGAAGACTTAGAATAGCTAGAATATCAATGATGAAACTTAAAACAATCTGAAAAAGTCACGATATGATAATAATAACAAAACTTCGATCGTTACACGCATTCATTTTTATTCCATCAAATTATTTCCGTAAAAAACGTGGACAACAATTATACGAGACGGTTGAGCCAAAATCAAAGTTATCCAAATGTGATGCTTTCGCAGAGTTCTACAAAATTTGTGGAAAGAGTTTAAGACAAGCGGCCATGTATACTGCAGGAAGTTAATAACACTAGAAGTATCTTAACAAAAAGATTTTTTTTTTAATATGCTATATTTTTCAATGTGACATACGCACAAAGTGGATTATTTTTTCATGCAACACGAACCAATCAATCAATCTATCAATTGTCAGAAGGATAAGGGAATGCGAAAAAATGGGAAGGCCCAGAATTCGATGGATTGATGGACTGCAGCATAGCATGGAATGCAAGCAAATTTTTGACGTAATGAAATATAAATACAATGTCAATATAAATCAATAATGGGCAATTCGCGTCAAAAAACGTATGATGATGGTCACACTATGATTATATATAATATACAACATATGTATATATAATACACAATATATTTATCTATTCAAATTTATATTGTTGGCAGTTTAAAATTTTTTTTTATTATAGTTATGTGGCGATAAAACGTAAAAATTAAGTTTTTTTATACACTGAGAGACTAATAATAATAATAATAATAATAGCTATTAACGATTATTCTGTATTTTTGTTTACATAGTATGACGATGTAATTTGAACTTACATTTAAGTTTTGAGTCATTTTGTCAAGTTTCAATGTATGATGGCATCTGCTTTAAAGTGACAAAAAACCTAGTCTCGCATATAGATGTTTCTATATTTTGGTTTCCTAACTATATAAGGTATAATACACATGTTAGGAATTTGTTGAAATAAAAATAATTGCTTCGATTGAATGGTATATCGAATTTCAATCTATATCGTACGTAAGCATTACATATTTTAAATACAAATGAAATTAATTAGTATATTTAATAATATATTAAGTTGAAATTTTCATTCTCATGTTTTAATGAAAAGCATTTTAAACGTTTGAATGTCAATTATATATATTTTTATGTTAATGACGTTCAATCAATTATGAAACATTGTTGTTATTTATTTTTGCAGAATTCTATTTTAAAATTATTGTCTTTTAAATCTGTGTTGAAATCGAATTTATTCATATTTTTAATGTCTAATTAATATAAAATATATGTACACATTTGAAAATGCACATACTTGCACACTATGTGAATTTATTTAACAAAATCAATATAATATCGATAATAAGCAAATAATAAAAAAAGAAATGTTTATGTGTATAGATAAAAGATATTCACTTTGAGCCAGTATTAATTCTCTCCTTTTATGTTGTCTTGAAGTTAATAAAAAATGCGCTTTGTGATCCATGATGTCACTTTATTTTTTTATGTACATTTACTGTTTGTAATATATCCAGTGAACACATAAAACTATTTTTAGCATCACCTATATCGCTTATTAATTTAAATATATAGATAGTCTTTTTTAAATCATTAAATGTTTATTTACGTTATCGGATCACACTGGATTAATATTTTTAATTAATTTTAAATTTATTGTCAAATTACGTGTATTTAGTAGTTTATAACTATTGAAAATAACTAAATTAAAAATATTCAGTGTTTTTAATTATCAAAATAATAGTAGGCGTTTCATTTATTTACAAATGCGTTTCCGGGAACAAGTGCTATAAATAATATAATAGTTTTAAAATTTCGAAATGAATTCCAATTTTAGCCATCTTTAATCCATTTATTTTAAATTCAGCCACAACATCGGAACGATTTTTTCGTATCGATCGCCTCCACGAGAGTCAACATTATGTCACTGATATTAGTTGCGAGGATCTCTACTTGTTAGACCCTGAACTGAAGAATCCCCATATTCCGCCTCACTTCTACATTCACACATCTTCGAGTCTGGATCAGATTACCTCCATTGCTTCAGACCGCAGTTGGCACGAAGCGCTCTGTGGAATCGGTCTAACTAAGTGAGTTGATTGTTTGACCAACTTGAAACATTTTGCATAATTAATATAAATAAAGAAATAATTCGATTTTGAATAACTAATATATTTTAAAACTTTGTTCCCGGCTATAATTGTATCTATACTGTTTCAGGAAAAGGTGCTTGGTTCTTTTGTAGTATATTAATAACAATTAAATTTGGACAAAAAGTCGGTAATGTGTCTTGTTAATTAAAAATAGTACTATTTTTTGTTTGGCTTTATAAAATTTATTTGTACTCTTTAAAAAATTTGTATAACTTTAATAATTCTTAGTACTAACATGTATATGTATGAATAGTGTAAGTTTATATAGTTTTATTGTTGTAGTATACTATCATAATCAATGGCATAGATAACACTAATGCAGTTAATGTTTTTATAACTACAAAACATTTAAAACCAATAATCGAAACATTTCAAAAAATCAACACAAAAAAATTTTTTTACCCTTTAATAATTAAAAATAAAATTATTACGAAAAATAATGTAATAAACATAACAAGAATACTTGCAATACAGCAAGGGGCGTTAGTTAACGAAACACGGGTAATTAAACATGGTGAAACAAATAAATTCAAGCTGTTTTTACAACAAACAGTCAAATTAATGAAAAGATAAGATAAATATCCGTCTTTCTCTGCTATAAAACATCCATTATAGCCTAAAAATATATATTCGGTATACTCGGATCACCATTCAGATAACAGAATTTAGAACTATTGATACATTAAGTTAACAATTCACTAAATTGACCTTATCTGATAAAACATGGAAGACACTCATCAATCTTAATTGACCTCAAGGGTTATCTTCTGTACAACAGCGATCGCCAATAGCATTCGCTAATGTGAAATTTCGACTTATTAATAATTTTGCTGATACTAAATGAGCTAGATTTGACTCCTGGTTTAAAACCTTCAGTTAAACGTAATCAACTCTAAATCTTCAATTTAGCTAACCAAATCTAACAGAGAAACTGACTGCACTGCAAAATGCTTGGGGGAAGATGTTCTCTTCATTGTACAAAATATATTAAATTACTCATAGATTTTGTAAATCAAATAGATCAAGGAAAAGATTTTCCACTCTTTATGCTATGTTTCTATCAAATATGAGCATTTTGTTACATTCAAGAAGTATACAAATATTCAAATATTTGGAAGGGATTGATGCTACACAACAAAATAATGTGATTATTAAGTATAACGCCCTAAATTAAAAAACAAATAAATTTTAAAGTAAAAAACATTTTTCTAAACAATATTTATCCAAATTTGTAACATTTTAAGATATATACAAATTTACCATGAGTAGCGCATCTCTCCTTTCATTCAGTCAGTGCTGATACTTAATTACGAATATAGATAAAATAAAAAGGTGTTTTTCAGGGATATCTTGATTAGAGTTTCGTAATTGGTAGACGTCTCGTCCTTGGTCACGTTTGTCGAGATTAGTTACAACTCAATATGGATAGCGGAGACAAATAGTTATCCTAAAAGAACCAAGCATTGGACGATATAAGTACCAGTGGAAAGTATAAACTCCGTTTTTCTGAATATGTTCTGTTTTTAAAATTGTAGAAATCCTCTCAATGCCATCTCCTTCCGTCAGAAATTATAAGATATGTGCGACTCAAAGAAAACCGATGCAGCTATGAAAGGCCGAAGAGAAGCTTTGAAAACAATTCCCTTCTTAATTAATAATTAAAGGAACTGCTGACCATGAAGAAATAATCAATGTTTTAATGTATTAGCATAAATATCTCATACTCTTTCTGTGCCTTTGATTTTCAGCTTAATTTATTGTGTCCCTTGCTCTTTCGCGACATTTGCATAAAAAGGTTCCTTTATAATCCTTTAAATGATGATCCTTTAAATCCTTTAAAACTGGTGACCTTGCATTTACTTTGAAAAGTGATTATAAGGATTATAAAGGAACCTTTTTATGCAAATGTCATGTAATATTTTATGTAGATGAGCCTGAAGAGCCTCCGTAGTCTGATTTAAAATTGGCAACTTTATGATTGCTAAGCAAGGTAGGTTCTGAAACAACGCATACAAGTATTGGCCTCAACGTTAACGAAATCTTTGAGATAATCAAAGAAAATAATCATTGAACGTTTCTTAAATAAGGAGCGATTTGAATTATACACTATAGTAAGTATTTACGAAAGGTCCCCATGGAAATTTTTCTCCACAAAGAAGTAGTTGTTTATATCGGCCAATTGATCAACTTATTTATAATTAGGACGAAGGCCAAATCTTACATTGTGAATTAGTAGCTGGGGTTATATTTTTACTTTGTTAGTTAGTGTAAGCTTCCGAAAAATTCCAAAGACGTCGTCGCAAGCTGATACGTACACGGACAATCTAAGATACGAATTTAATGCAATGGACACATCCTTTTATGGACACATCTTGTTTATATTATCCTTCTTCCGAAATAGGCTCATTGGGATAGGTCATCACAGAAGACGTCGAGAGGAAAAATTTTTTTTTCATTAAATCGATCTAAAAATGTAATGTAGGTGCTAGGGAATACTTTGGACATAGCTATATTATATATAAATTCATCCTCTGTTGAAAACATCAATTTGTTAATATGAGCATGAAAAGTCGGTATTGAAAAGAGACGAGCGCACAACTGTTAACAACAAATTAAGAGAATATACTACAAATTTATATTATTGTTTGAACTAAATTGTGAATCACAGAGGGTTTCGTCACTGACCGGATAGATATGAATCTGAGGATCACCATTTAATACCATGTCATGTATATATCGGATAATCACGTATGGCACTTATGATGAACTTAATTCTTATCTATTCTTATTTAGTTCAATTAGGACAATTTTCAATATTCAGAATAGTTATTAAATAACAAAATAAATTCATAAACAATTTGACAAAATGTGAAAGTAAATTTTCTTATAATGAATAGTAATAGTAATTTATATGTTAGTATTTATAAAATGAAATCCCTACGCATGTTTACACAATTGTTACAAGTAAAGTTGGATAAATTGTGCTTTATATCCGTGGATGTGTATACTTTGTATATATATGTACTATTCTCGTTTTACATTCTTGATTTCCCATTTTGACCCATTGCATTAATTGACTTTACAGTTCTGGATCTGGACCAAATATCAGTCAAAATCATCTCACTACTCAACTAGACAAACGCCTTCAGCAACGTCGCACCAGCTTTGTTGAAGCTCAAAATAAAAGTAAGTCATTATGTGAGACAGTAAGACGAAACAAGGTTCATTTTGTTTATAAAAAATTAAATTAAATTTTTAATTTTTTTAAACTTCAATATTTGTTCATTTATGTTACAAAATGGATAATGTTGTAATATGCAGGTATAGAGTAATATGGATACATTTGTTATATGTTTTGTTACTTTCGAGAAAATCAATATGTATGGGGCAAGAATCTTATATTGTTTTATATAAAGCAGACGTAAATTGTTTGTCTTATAACCAGTGGCTAAAATTTATAAAATGTCTGAAAGTTGTCAATAGCTTTGTTTACATTGCTTAACATTGAGAGATAATTTAGTTTTAATGATATTTTGTAAATGTGATGTAACGAAATTATCCTACTACTTTACAATTTTAGTGAATCGCATCCTATTTTTCGCATATACTATCCGCTCCTGAAAAAATTTAAAAAGTTAATTTGAATTTTCACCTGTCTTCATACATTTTTCCTTTTCCTCTCATCTCGTTTACGCGTGGCTATATCTGTCTTCCACAACATGTCAGGCCTCCTGGACGCCTGCAAGCGAGGTCAATTATCTCGGGTTCATGATCTCTTGGCTGAGGGAGCCGATATCCTCTTTATTGATACCAACGGAATGACCTGTTTACACCAAGCAGCCCGTTTCGGACACAAAGAAATCGTGAAGTATCTTATTGATTCCGGTAAAGATAATATTATAGACTATACTAACACTTGCCTTCATGCAAACGTGACAAAATTAATGTTGATTATTTTATTTAGCATTATACAATATATAATATTTGTTTTATTGAGACTGGTTTATGATCTCCAGTCATATGCAACATATCTCAATAACATGACTCAACACTATACAACTATACTTAATTGTTTAGTTCACTAAAAATACGGATGCGGTAATTTTTATCTCAAATTAAGAACACTGTCACAACTATTAATAATTTGCGGACACATTAATGTAAGCGGATTTTCAGAACGATTATGGCAATTAAAAGTATATTCATATATCACGATACATTTTTATATGTAGTCTCTTACATTTGGTTATTTATATAGGCATTATATATTTAAATCTTACAAAAGTTTATCGGAAAGTTGTAATACAATATTATTTTTCAATTTCAGCCCCATCTGAGCTTATTTACATGAAAGATGTTGAGAAGTAAGAATTACGATTTTTTTAATATTACATTTTGTATGATATAGATAAGATAAAAAATGTATTTGGATTTGTTTATTATAAGTTGAAATAAATAGTTTAATAAACTATTTGAAAGTTAATTTTAAACCTAGAGCTCGGAACAATGAATAAATCAATTATTTATTCAAAAACTTTTATAATTTTTGTTTGAGTAAGTAAAACAAATCCGATGTCTATGATGTTAACACAAAACAGACACGCTTATACAGTTAAAAAAACAACACTAACAAATAATCTAATTAATTTATTTATTAATCATGTTATGTCATTCTGAAACAAACAATAATGTCTGGAAATTACAAAAAAAGATTTTTTAACTAGTACATTACCCGAGCAAATAAGTAAATAAAAGGTATCTAATACATTTGCGTATTGAAATGATTCAGAGGTCAAACAGCACTCCACAAAGCGGCCTGGTACCAACGGAGGATAATCTGTCGGATGTTGGTAGCGGCAGGAGCTTCCCTCACGGCACTCGACAACGACGGCCTCACCCCTCGTGGGCAGGCCTTGCGTGCTGACGATAACGAGTTGGCCAGCTATTTAGACAGTAAGCCTTGTTGTCCCTTCACCGTCAAATCCTGTTTACTTAGCTGTCATAATGTTTTTAATATTTCCGTTTTTTGGAAATTTGACATCGCTCTCGGTTACTTTGTAAAGTCAAAGTCAGAATATTAAAATTGGTATGATAATATCATACAATTGATTTTTTTAATCTATTAGGTTCTATATATTATATAGAACCTAATAGATTTAAAAAAATCATTTTAACAATCTAATACTCCCCATAATATAATTAGACTGCCTCTAATAACACGTTCATATTAAATATATTAATTTTACATTCAACTGACAAAAAATGAAAAGATAACTTAAATTAGTATAAAATGTTAACTATACTAATTAATGGTCTAATTAGGATGACCTATGGAACTCTAATTAACTGTTACAGGCAACAAATTAATTTGAAAATTAATAGTTAAAAAAATATATTTTAATTTAATGTTATTGACCTCAAAACATTTTTTCAACAAATAATATGTGTTTGGCAGTCTATTAACATTATAAACGATTTCATGCAGGTGTGACTAAATCTATATCTTTTATGTTTTTTACAGGTCAGGAACATTTAAGTCTAGTTCGATCAGAAGAGCATGAAACAATGGTATAATTCAATCCACGCATTGAACAATTTTGTTATACATATAACGATATATACAAAAGTTGTATATATATAACACATTTTTGATTTTCACAACTCCTACAAAAATAAGTTGACTACAAGCAGGATTCATTCATTTAAATTTAGATCGCAATCAAATAATGATTTTGACAAACTATATGAACAAGTGATTATCAGTCAGTTATCTCAGAAAAACATACATTTTGTTATATTCTACTTTGTTTGGAGTAGTAGTATACATGATAACATTTTCAATTTAGTATAAAAAGAAAAACAAAAACAACAAAATTTATTAGTAAAATTATTTATTAAAACGACATTTCGTTCTTAGTCAAAAACCATTATCAAGTAAATAATAAAAGTAATCTATTGTTGTAGTCTTTTAAAGCATATTTTCATTAGATTTCAACATATTTTTTTCTGAAACAAAAAAAAATACTATGTAATTAAAAAACGATTAGCTATGGAAGATGTTCCAAGACTCGAAGTAGTTCATACTAGTTAATCGATTTCTTAGATTTTCTAATGTTTAGGTTACATTATTACATCACAAAATAACAGGTATTTAAAAGTGACATTTTTCTGTTTCAATAGAAATAGCACAGCAATAACCTTTCGAAAAATACAACATTTACATTTTCTAATTTTAGAATTACTTGACACAAATCGAAACTATTATAAAAACCTCACCTTGTAGACCTAATTTCAGAGTTGTTGCCTTAACAATTAAATAAATGATATATAAAAATATAAGATTTTAATATTTCAGTGCATAATATTACAATAATGCGTTGACCAATGTTATTGATAGAATATGACAAGTAAAAAAAATGCAACTACGTAGGTAGCTTGCGTATATCTCAAATAACACGATATACAAAAAATGACATTGATATTTATAGATTTACCCAAAACACGTGGTTTAAAAGGGGTTGGCAAGACTATGTAGTCGGCTATTCATTTTACCGTGTCTCTTCACATCACTCAAATCTGTTATCACTGAAATCCTTCCAGTGGAGAGTTATTGTTAATCCTCTGGAGAAGAGGACACAGGGGGAATAAATTTAGATAATATTTGCGGGAACCGGATATAAATTGATTTTCTGGTTGCAGGGGTTTCCATAAATTAACCTTTTTTAATGCAATTATTGCATGTGGTTCTAGAAAATGTCTTTTCTATGACATTACAATATTATACTCATGATTTTATTAATCAGTAAAAAAACTCTGAAATTTAATTGCAAATTAGTCTACAAGGTGATGTCTGTTTACTTCTTTTTCCTATATATGTCAAGTATTTATCTAAATAAAGAGCATATAAAATGGTGTGATTGGCGATTAAATGTTGACATACTTGTACGCCGCATATTTGCGGCAACAGTAAAAACGTCGGATAGCATGTATAAGAGAAATGAAGTATCAACACTTACAGATGTACCAAATTTGAGTATGGTAAACAAATAGTAAACGAAAATCTGTCTACCAAAAATGGCATCAAAAATGGTACACGAAGCACAAAGAGAATCTCATCAAAAGATTCAGACAACAGAGAATATTACACGCAGCTATTAAGACTTGATCCTATTATAAACAATTGAGAGTTATTAAGATTACATTATTATTTTCATTGACTTATTGTTGACTTATTTTATTGACTTATATTGTTGACTTATGTTATTGACTTATTATCTCCAGTTTATATAATTAAATAATATAAATAAATATATATATATATATACAAGAAATTAATGTATTATATGACCAATATTGAAGGAATTAATAGAAATTAAAAATATCGCGCCTGTTTCATCATAGTAATATTTACTGTAATCCTTACAGGAAATTACCTTTACGATCGGACATTTCGTTTGTTGCCCTATAGATACAACATTGAATTTCAAGTTTATTGTAAGCGGAAGTAATTTAGGTACTTTAAGGAAAATTTACATATGAATTCACAGTACTATTCATGAAAATAGTGAACGTTTTTTTAAAATATATTCATTAATCAATTATGTAAATTTTAAAATAGTTTGGCCTCATCAACGCAACAAAATAATATCAATGCATTTAATTAATGTTTTGATTCACTTGATTCAATTAGTTTTGCTCAGCTTAACTTCATTCAATTATATTAAAGAAAACGATTAAAATTTGACAGCATACGGTTTACTCGGTTTGAAAATGCATTTTAATTAATATATCAATTAAAATTAAATTAAATTAAAAAATATGTATGTTCTTTTCAGATCGTGTACATTACAGTGAAAACTGTGTAAAACAGACAGTTAAATAAAAAATGTAAATTACACATGATCAATAAAAAGCAACAGTATAATACAATAAAATGCTTGTTCATAGTATGAAATAAAAGTTACTTCAATGTAACTTTACTTAAATTTCAACTGTTATTAACTCCTATGATTATATAAACACATTTGTACATATCAGTATTCATAATTTGTTTCTTTTTGTATCTGCCTTGTGCTTTCCTGTGATCCTGCGTAACATTTGGTTATAAACTTACTGTAATCAAACTTCATACCGATTTTACCTTCTTTTTGCACTATTCAACGATCTTGTTTGCATTTTGTGTCTTATTTGTATACTATATAAATATTACGACTTGTATGTGAGTTCCACAAGCTCTTGTTAAGAATTTACTTAATTCTTAACATGATCAAGTTAAATTAGGGAATCAATTAATTATTTACCCTTATTAATATTACCTTTCATAAAATTGATTTACTTCAACTTTAAATTAAATTAATGTGAAGCATTTTATCTAATTACTACTCTCATGCTATGCCCTCAGCAGTCTATGCAAGAGAAGTTCATGTATTCCACAGTTTAATATAAATACTCTTTTGACAAAAATTGGTTTATTTTGATTTGCAATATATTTGTGAAAAATATGTATTATGTTAACAAATTCGGCGATCAAAATGCCGTGAGGTAAAGTCTTTCATCATCAACTAACTTTCGTTTACAGGTGTGATAAAATCGATACATTAATCATGTTTCCAATAGTCACAAAAAGGATACTGCGACCATAGATGATATCATCTTTGGTACGTTTTTCGCGATCAAGTCAGATATCATGTCTGATAGTAGACTATTCAATCCGAAAATAAATCTATGTTGACGACAACTATACAACGTACCCAAAAAGTGAACCCGAATTGAAGCAAGCGTAACAAAACTAACATTTGATAAAACGTTATTTGTTCGCTGATTTGTTGCATCGGAAATAGTAATTTTTGTCATGCGCCATTATAGACGATTTAAACGATTTAAAGATTTGAGATATTTTGGCGAATATAACCCTAAAATGATAATATGATATGGTAGTTTTAATTTGGTATTTTAGAATTCTACGTGGTTACATTTTGTTATAATGGAATTTTAAAGTTGTAATGAGCTTATGGGTTTATTGATAATGGGCAATATTGATGATAATGGGCAATATTGATGATTATGGGCGATATTGATGATTATGGGCGATATTGACGATTATGGGCGATATTGATGATTATGTGCGATATTGACGATTATGTGCGATATTGATGATTATGGGCGATATTGACGATTATGGGCGATATTGATGATTATGGGCGATATTGATGATTATGGACGATATTGACAATTATGGGCGATATTGACAATTATGGGCGATAGTGATGATTATGGGTGATATTGACGATTATGGGCGATATTAACGATTATGGGCGATATTGACGATTATGTGCGATATTGATGCAGATAGGCTTCAGCAAGGAGTATAGTGCAATATTGATGTAGAATATGGAGTCATTTGAAAGTCATTTGAAATTTTTTGAAGTAAACGTTTACATAATTCTTTTAGTAGTATAAACATTTATCTTAAGTATAATATGTATACTTATATAAAATAGCCATTGCTTATAATTGCTCATCAGTATACTGCTATAATACACCCAAATACACCATATTGATCAAAATCAATATAATGACATTGAATAATTAATTACTACATATTATACCACACGATCAATTTGAAAATAAATAAGTTTGAATTATATTCTTTAATGACGCACAAACACAATTTAATGACATTAAAATGGGTAGCTATCGCAATTTTTTAACAACGTGATTAACATTTCTGCAGTATATAATTATATGAAAAATAACCACGCATTGTGGACAAAAGGAATAATTTAATTTCGCAACTATTATTATGTATTACTTCATCCGCCTATATCTACTTTTGGAATCATAATTATTGTTTTTAGTTTTTCAGGCAAGAAGTATAATTTTAGAAAAATAGTTGATCATAATATGGGGTTTTTCTCTAGAAGCCCTAAGTTATTGAAAAGAATAAGTACTACACTTCGAATAATAAATTAGACATAAATTCTGTGACATTGGAGTAGTTAACAATGTAAACAGATATGACCGCCCTAACCTCATGTAATTTTCAATATTAAAGAAAATGGTTTCATATTTGTGTAAGAATGTGCAAGGAAGTCCTAATGTTATATTACGGTTTGTGAAATATGCGAATTTTGATAATTACGATCAATTTTGTTCAGATATCAAAAAATATTGAATTACTTTGTATCAATATTTTAATAACAATTTTGAATAGTATAGATTACTTTTAAGAAAAATATAAAATGCAATAAAAAAAAGAATATATAAATTGTACTCATAATTGAAAAGAAATTATAGTAGGATAAAAAATGGGATAATTTTACTATTTATTTACTCTAGTTCTCTATATATTAACGATGTTACTACATTGTCATTAGTCCAAGCCATTTAGCCCCAAATTTGGTTCATATAGGAAAAAACTGCAACACTATACAGTGCAGATTTGTTTAGAGTAATACATCCGAACACATGATAAATACAGACCTGGTTGTTTGTATCATCTCAACGTGTAATTTTTTCCTATCTGACCCAACTTGGAGTTTAATGGTTTGGACTATAATACCAGGTATCAAAGCATATGTTGCATGAAAGAATGAAAGAATGTTGAAATTATTAGAACATAGATTAATACATATATACGAAAACATATTAAAACATTTAAATACCAAACATTTACACAATATATTATATTATTGCATATAGTAATGTCCGTATACTACACGCAGAATAAGTTTAAAATAAACAACTCATTATAACAGTATTGAATAAAACAGTTTACTCCATAATTGTCGTTTTTTTCGTCCTCATCGTTGCTGACACTGTCCTGGACTGAGTTGGAGCATGCGGATCCACAACACTGACCACAAGCAGGAGAACACTTCAAGTTGTTATTAATACCGCTTGTACACCTTGCGAAACTCATTATATATATAGTGAAAAGGTTACTGATGCTGATATAAGTTTAAATTCTGACATTGACTCAGATTTCAACAATGAAATATCAACATTTATTGTAGACTGTACAGTATAGGAACAAAAATACCGAGAAGGTCACTTTGAGGTATCACTTGACATATAAAAAGTGACGACTAGGCGGACGACAGCAAGAAAAACATATAATATTCCTATTATGATTGCAATGAGTGTTGTTTAAAACGTTGTCTTCCTGATTAGCAAGATTCGTTTCTGGTAAGAAAACGAATTAATCAGAATATTCATCCGAGAAAAACGTAATACTTTATTATATCTGGAATTTGCGACAGTTCAGATTAATTTGTATAAAGTATTTTATGCCACGCTTATATTATAAATACGTGAGCAAAATTTTTTGCTCACTGTTTCTAGTGAGCAAAAAGAAATCGCTCTATGTTTTTACTATAGAGTGAGCAA